>CAKNYM010049883.1:44087-110281 GCA_932195095.1 Andricus curvator
CTTTATTCTTTATTCCAAAGACATTCTGACTCTTATGGCTTCTTTCTCAACCTGAAATTGAGTTGGAATCCAAAGGCTCAAGTCGATCAGACTTCATACTCTCCGTTGAGCACTATGAAAACGATTTGAAACTTCGAATTCAGGTTTAGAAAGAAGCCATAAGAGTCAGAATGTCTTTGGAATAAAGAATAAAAAACTTGGCTCGAAAACTGATTCTCAAGAATAATGTGAAAAAGACCAGTTTTAAATCGTTTTCATAGTGCTCAGCGGCCACTATCAAGTCTGATCGACTTGAGCCTTTGGATTCCAACTCGAATTCAGGTTTAGAAAGAAGGCATACGAGTCAGAATGTCTTTGGAATAAATAATAAAAAACTTGGCTGGAAAACTGGTTCTCAAGAATAATAAAATATTAAAAATAATAAAATTAGAAATAATAAAATAATAAATATTGCCAGTCTTTCCAGTTTTCTAGAATTTATTTCTAATGCCAGAGTGGGTTTGTATGGGTGTTCTGATAACAATCTATTGACTGAGGAGCACATCAAAAAATCATAGAAACAACGACTTCGACTTTTTCTAAAAATGTTTTTTTTTCGTTAAAGAATAATACAGCAATATATTTACCACGTCTTTCCAGCTTACTAGAATTGATTTCTAATACGTGGGTGGATTTGATGGAGTGTTAGGGGTACATTATATAGCCTAAGGTTTCTCTGAAAAAATCATTAACACAATAACTTTGCATTTTGTGGAAATAACTTTTTTTTGCTAATTACAAGTTTGGAAAATCTTTACCAAATCTTGACAGCTATATGTAATTTATGTCTTGTGGGTGGATGGACTTTTGGGGATGTTGTAATGATAATCCAGAACCCAAGGACCTTTTCAAAAAAGCAAAGTCGCTATAGCTTTGATTTTTTAGAGAAATGATTATATTCCCATAGACTAAGATCGGAAACTATTCACCGGGTCTTTCCAGCTTTCTACAGTTGAGTTCTATTGCGTGGGTGGATTTGATGGCGTGTTAGGTGTACATTATATAGCCTAAGGTTCCTCTAAAAAAATCATAAACGCAATAACATTGCATTTTGTGGAAAATGCTTATTTTTGCTAATTACAAATTTGGAAAATCTTAACCAAATCTTCTTTAGCTATATGTAAATTATTTCTTCTGTGTGGGTGGTGTGAAGGGAATGTTATCAGATCAACTCAGAATTAGAAGAAAATGTGGAAAGTTTTATTTGTCTATTTTATCATTCAGCATTTTGCGTTGAATATATTTTTCCTTCTTTTTTTTATTCTATTTTTTCAAAATAATATTTATTTGTTATGTTTTTTAAATAATATATTATAACTTATTAAGAATTATTACTCCTACATATGTTTCAATGCTTTTCCTATTTTGAGTATGGCGCCAGAAGTCCTTTCAAATAGATTTAGTGATCGATCGAGATACCACGCGGCGCTGATTGTACTATTTCTGTTTACTTTTTTTCGGCGTGTGAAAACTGTGTTATTTTGTTAATTTTTTAATATTTATCGCGAGTGTTGGCGTTTCGGAGGGACTTTCCCCCTCAAATAGGGATATGTGCTTCCTGTGGGGGAAAAAATTGCCCCCTGACATTCTTTCGGTGCGCCAGCATTCGAAATCAATGTTTTGAGGTGTGTTTTGTAGGTTAGATTACCCCCTACATGAGCGTTAAAGCATGGCAATGCAGAACAAGATAAATAACATTTTTATCGAAAATGGGTTTATTGCATGAAAAATTCGTATTTTTTCTCATTAACAATAGCAGATGTCACAAAATAAAAAAATATATCATTTTATTGCAATATTATAGATGTGAAAACTCTTGTGTAAAATTTTTTTGCACTTTTCGCTGCTTCTCGGGAAAATGCGAAAATTCGTTTTTTAATAAATATTTTTTTTTGACGTCATATTCTTTAAAATGAAACGTGGAATATAAGGTAATGTAGGACAATCTGGGACAACAAATTGCGTTAAAATAACATTTGTCCAACTTGAGGTAACATTGCGCATCGGGTAATGTGGCACATAGGGGTTATGTTTTTGGTTAGGGTAGCATATTTGGGATAATATGGAATACGGGGTAATATGACACAGGAGGAATATGACACACGCGGTAATATGACATGAGGCGTAATGTGGCACAAAGGGGGGGGGGGGGTTATTTAATGTTACTAAAGCTGCTTGAAATTATTGTCAGACATACTGTTGGTCAGAATTTTGTGGCAAAACATTTAATAAAAATAATTATATTATACAATATAGAAATATATATAAATATTGATAAATAATTTAATAAAAATTATTATTCAACATTTTTAATAAACTCTTGCGACGAAGACACGTTCTTATTGCAATGTCAAGCAGTTTTTTTAAGAAAAGAAAAACAAGTTATATTTCGTCTGGTTCTTCAGATTACGTATATAGTACTACTTTTAGTCCGATAGGTGTCACCATGGCATTCAACTCAAAAAACACATTCCGTGTTTCCCTCTACATGCTCTCCAATCCATAATATTTCGTGGTGTGAAAGGTGTTGCATGAGAGTTTGCGAATTATTGGTTTATTTCTAAAAAATAAAGTTATACATTTTGTAATTGCATAATTTTGGGATTTGAACCAGATTAAGACCAGGTCTAGGTGTTTTTTTTTTGTTTTTTTTTAAAACGTCATTTTTTGAACAATTACATTGTTACTAAACATTGTGCCTTTATTATAGAAAAAGGTATTAGTCGTAAAGGCATTTCAATTACAAAGGCAAATTTCTCACTAACATATCTCTAGGCATTTCTTTCATTTTTGCAATTAACAAATTATTTTGTTGTTTAGAAATAGAAATCCTAGATTTAGTGAAGACATTAAGGCCAGGAGCGGCACAACCACTTTTTTTTATTCAAAGATTTGCCAGTGAACCTCGATTCTGTGCAGCACGAGTTCTGATAAGATACATGGATGTAGCCGAAGATTTGAGAGTGTCTACTTAACAGCTGTTCACATCAAAGAGAAACCCTTCCAATCCCGTCACCACCTAATCAATCAGCAGATGGATTCAAAATCTACTACACAATTGTGGTGTAGATAAAAACTTCTCAGCGTACAGTACGCAACATGAGTCGACGTCAGCAGCAGCAAGGAAGGACGCTCGCATAGGTCTATTAAAAAATGCAGCTTGTTGATTAGAAACATCAAAGATGTTCCATCACGTTTATATTCGAAGAGTTTTCTCTTCGAGAAAACTAGTTTCCTAGCTTATCATTATCTTAGTAGGCCCAGGTCTCGCTACCGCGCCGTACAGCACAGTGGGTGCAACCACAGTTTTATATATTGAAATTTTAGCTTTATTTGTTATATTCTTAGTTCTGTTGATAACTCTTTCACTACTAATAGCCTTTCAACTATTGTTTATAAAGCTGGCTATCTCTCTTTTGATCTTTTCGTCAGTAGCAAATGAACTTTCAAGATATACATATTTATCAATTGTTTCTATGCTCTCATCATCTGAGGCAATGTGACATACTGTTCTCTCATCCTCTCTTTCGAACTCTATGATTTTTTTACGTTAATTTCAAGGCCCATGCTCTTCACGCCAGTATTTAATTTTGCTCAACATTTTGTACAAGCCTTCGACTAATTCTGCCGTAACAACCTTATCATCTGCAAACGCTAGCCCACGCACCTTCACTGTACTGAGATCCGCAGCTTCATTGTTGAAAAAGGCTATTGAAAAAGGTGGAGAGGATAGAATGTATCCTTGCCTAACAACTTGCCTACTATTGAATCAGTCACTCAGTAAACCATTTACCTTCATACATTCTCTTTGCTATGCTCATATTTTTTGCATTGCCTTTGTATATTGGAACGATAATCGCCTTCTTTCTGTCATCTGGAATTTGCCTCATCTCGTTACATAGATTTATAAACTCGCGTAGCCTTTCAGGTATACAGGGTTTGTATGAAGACTTCTTCCCAGAAGACTTCTTTCTATTCCCAAAAATGAAATTCTCCCTCAAAGGACACCACCATGGGGCCCTAAGTGCCTTCAAAGAAGCTTGCACGCGTACCCTTAAGGACCATCCGGAATCCGCTTACCAGGGAGCCTTCGAGTCGTGGGAAAGCCAAAAGTGTTTAGACGCTCAAGGGATGTACTTTGAAGAATTTTAAGGTTTTGTAGCAATATCTGGAATAAATCTATTTTTCCGAAACTTTTCCCGATACATTTTATACAAACCCTGTATACTCAACACCACTTTTAAGAATTTCAGAGGTACTACCATTCAGATCAGTAGCCTTACCAGTCTTAAGTTCAGCTGCTTCACAGCATCACCTTCCAAAAATTCCTTGAAAAAGTATCTCCAAGCGTCGTTTGTTTCGTCCTTATCATAAAAAATTTCACCCTTGCTATTCCTAATTCCAACTACTTCTGTACTACTACTACCTTTCTTCTTGCCCTCAACTCATTCCCTATCATCGTTTTCTAGTCTAATTCTCTTGTCATTTCCAATACATGTAATGTTAAGCTTTCTTAGGTATGATTAATCTGGAATTCTATTCGCGTTTTCGGTTTCTGCAAATTCTCTATCTTGATTCTTGTCTGCTTGATCTGTTTAGTTCTCTTCTTCCTTTATTCTTGACCTAGGTTCATTTTTACAACTAAGGGATAATCCGTTTCACATCTAGAACCTCTTATAAACCTTGTATCTCTTAGTGCGGCTTTCACATCTGCTTCAAGTTGATCATTTTATGCTTAAATCAAGAACTTGTAATAAGCAAGCTCTATTCTAAGCTCAGGCTAACCAATCTGTCCCCGTTACCTATTTTTTTCGGGTTTCTGAAATGACCTAGGATCCTCTTCGTATCTTCGAGTTTGAAGAACTGCCAAAAGTTAGACATCTCATTAACTCATTCGAAGCGGGCATGCTGACATAACCTCGTTGATAGTGAGCAACGTCCCAGTGGCACTAAGCCATGAACATCCCAAGAACGTCTTTGGGACGTTCTTCGGACGTACAATGTCAGTTCAATCAACGTCTCTATGACGTCCAATGTCCTAAATACATCCTGAAGACGTCTTAGAGACATAGGACGTTCTTGGAACATCTTTCGTACTGCCATTAGACGTCTTGAGAGCATGTTGTCAGCGACATCAACATTTCTGGACAACGTTTTCGTTTGTATAAACGTATACAGATTACACATTCCTTTTCTGATACTGTGTGCGAGAAGCCCGTGGCTAATGGTGAAAGTGACTTTATTCAACACGAGTATATTTTCCTCGTTTTCTCGGCGTAGTTTGAAGCTCTGACGTCATCTACCACCTCATGTAGTCAGCTATGTCAAAAGTGAAACAATAGTGGATTTCGAATGCCTCAAGAATTTCCAAATTAAAATAGTGTCACATTGAATCTTCAAATCCAAAGTCTTAATATTTAAACAATTATTTTCATATATAAATGATAACAATTGAAATAATTTTAATTCAATCTTTATAAATTATGTAAAGTTTCAAGAATGAATAAGAAAGAACATCTGCATAGTTAAACAGTTCTAAATTTAGCCGTAGAATAATAGATAATCAACGTATAAATAATAATTTCTTATCTATGGAAGAACTTATTTGTTGAGCTTATCAACGAAAGGTAAATTAATATCAGTGATATGAATTTTAACGAATTTAGTTACCTTTTTTTTTTTGAAACTGAATCTAATTAAATGTAATTCTCATTAATCAGTTTTCCGCCTAATTTGAGAAAATGAGGTTCGTGTATACTCTGATCTTCACCTTGACAATCATCCTCAATTTTATTGGTTGATAAAATGATATAATACTAATTAAAAATATATATAAATAATATATAACTGTATTCTCGAAATTTTTTACAACTTTGCGCAAGTTACAATTTTTCCGAAAATATACGTATTGAATCATCATTGTTATTTTTTTCCAAAATCTATATTGAAAATTTCATACATGTTTTATGTTAGCGCTTTTTGCTCACGAAGAAACAGAAGATAAAATTTACATGCATTTTAGGTGAAAGATTCGCTGCAACGAAAATTATCCTTGTCAGGTTAACTTTACACAGAACGGGGATAATTTCGCGTTTTTGAACTGTCTTGGTATAATTTTTCAGACAAAATGCGTGAAGAACAGGAAAATATAAATGAAATCTGTGTGTAAATTAGGATCCCAGAGTTTTAAAAACATTGCGCTTATTTGAATTTCATTTTAAATATAATTAAACTTATCGCGGACGAATGAAATCATATGTTTCGCGATTGATAATATTCAAAAATAAGAAGGATACATACATTCTTGACCCAAAAAAATTAATTTTTGACAAAGTAATTCTACATTTAACAAAGTCGTCTAATATATAACCAAAAAGGATCAATTTGAAACCCAGAAGATTAACTTTCTGCCAAAAAAGGATTTTTTCACAAAATAGATCAATTTTCAACAAAACAAATGAATATTCAACTGAAATGATAAATTAGTAACAAAAACAAGAATTTTAACAAATTAGTTCAACTGCCAAGTGATTTAATAAGAGATACATTTTTTAATCAAAAAGACGAATTTCTAACAAACGACTTGCATTTTAAACCAAAAAACTTTCAATTTGCAATAGTAAGCAAATGTGCAGTTTGGCGATTTGACTTGATCATATATTTTTTATGTATATATTTTTTATGTTTACTTTTGTTGCATTTATCTAAAACTGATTGCCTGGAGAAGCTTCAATCAATTAGGTGAAAAGTTTTTCTCTTGTTTAAATAAAGACGAAAATAATATTTCCACGAAGTTTAAAAGGAAGCAAAGATATAAAAAACAAAAATATTCGACGCCGTGTATGGTCGCTTTCTAGTGAAATTGTTCACTGACGAATTTGAGCTCAGATTTGCCAAATTAGAGAAAGGTAAAAGAAGAGTTTAAATCGTGACGAAAGCAGTTTTAAGGAAAAATATAGCTGCTCGTGTTAAATTGTTACATATATGGTTGAAACTGGCCATTTTATACTTTTTGTTTAGTATGTCACGAAATTATGACGTAAAGGAAAAATTTGGAAATATTGTACAGATTTTATTGACCTGTGTAATTAACTTATAAATTATAAACGTATGATATTGGATACATTTTTCACATTTAACTCTTATCTATGAAAACAATTATTTGTTCAGCTTGGCTACCTAGGATAAAACTGTGGTATTAAATTGATATCAGTGATATAAATTTTAACAAATTTCATCACTAATTATTTATTTTCCTTGTAACTGACTCTGATTAAATGTAAATATCTCATGAAGATAAACTTTGCCAAAGCACATGATATATAATCAAAAACTATCCACTACAATAATTGAGTTACACTGTCAACCAAATTCTTCAATACACTTCAATAAATTTTTCCTCTACGTTGCAAAAATGAGGATCGTTAATACTCTGCTTTGTGCCTTGGAAATCATCCTCAATTTTATCGGTAAATATAATTAAATAATAATAATATATAAATAATATATATGTATATATGTATATTCCGGTTCCTTTGGAATCGAAAAGTTTGCTCACGAATTGAGGATCTACCATCACACACTGAACAATCCAAACCTGCTGACAATCAAGCAGCACATTGTTGGCAAAATACGGGTATTATATGACGCAAGGACAAGAATAGAGAAGAAGGAGGGGTTGTCAAGGAGAATCAACAGTTTCTCACTGAACCAACGCGCCTCTTCAGCGTACATGAATCACTGATGAAGAGGTGAAGAAAAAGTCTAGTTCTACACATCAACATCTGGCCCGCATCTTCACCTTCAACCCAGAGAACCATCGGCCAATAACTTGCCGGAACACGCTGTTTGAGGTCTTTACAGGTATCCCAAATGCCCGGATTGTTTGAAGAATTGATCCGGCGTGGAGAAAAATGTACAAACAACGTCGCTCGACAAAAGGTGAAGCAGCATTGCAGCGGTTCCTGCCAGTAACCTGGATTGACTGCCGGAAAGCTTATGTTTTAACCTTTCATAGACTTATCATATCCTAGTCGGAAAGCTTGAAGGTTCATCCACACATAGTGAGATCAATAGAGAGATCCTTGAAAACACTAGATCCACTACCTAAGCTAGAAATTATCGTGTGACAACGCACAGCGGCACCTTTCAGAGGGGCGTCTTTCAGCGCCACACCATGCGCCCTCTGATCTTTTGCATCACACTTCTGCTACTACCTCTCGCACTACGCAGTTCTCCTAAGTACCTTTGCCACAAAAAGGATCATTGCGAGCATAAAGTCACACATATATTCAACATAGATGACCTGCAGATCTATGCTTTTAGTTCGATGCAACTTAAGAGTGCTTTAAATATCGCCGATGGGTACACAGGACAGATTGGTATGGGCTTGGGATTGGAAAAGTGTGCCAAGATTCATCTGGAGCAAGGACGAATTACTGGCGTTCCCAGGGACCCGAAGCTTGTGGGTATAAGTGTTATAAGACATCTCGACACTAGAGAAACCTATACATACATAAGTATGCCTGTGAGCCACATTGAGGACAGAAAATCAGCGAATGAGTCTCTGTAAAGCAGATACAAGCGTCTTCTTCGACAGATTTGATCTTTCAATCTGCAAATCGTTCTTTGACAAATGTCTAGTTTTTTTCCGAACGAGTGATCGTATTTCGAAGTCATCAGCAATTTTTAGTAACGCTCGTTCTAGCCGTGTAGATAATTCCCGGTGTTTGTCTATATCAACAGTGATATCAGTGGCGCACGCGTACTTCTAAATCTCTAATGTCTTCATAAGCGAATTATTCCGGATACAGCTTACATCGTCGCGAATGAAAGAGATCCTTTTTTAAACACGGGCAGAAAACGCGTTTCTTGACAAAGCCGCGGATCAGGCGGCCGATACATTTGGCCTGAATTTTAACATGAGAAGTGTGGAAAGCGCTTTACACGAACTATATGCCTTACATACAAAAACCTGAGTAAAAGAAGCAGCGGTGAAAAATCTTCGCCAGCAGCTGTTCGACAAGGATATGCACGGAAAATTTAACAGAAATGCAAAAAATCAGCCCTGGTCAAAGAAGCTAACTTTTGATTTCCTCAGATCATGAGGACTTAATTCAGGTATGGAGGGTTTTAGTTCAGATGGTGTCACTTCCACCTAAGTATATCGTGCCCGCATTTTACGTCAAGAAGTCATGTTTAACTTAGGATTTGCAATACTAGGTATTAAAAATGAGCAAAAACAGTCTCAAAACGACGAATTCCCTGAGATTCCTGAAATAAGACCATGCGGCTCATTTTTGGAGGCAATTCAAAACTACACTAAGCTTGTACTGTTGAGGATCGGTATTTTTCTGTCCGTCCTCAGTTTCGCCTCAAAACAATGCCACAAGCGGTTCATTTAATATCAACTTAAAAAAATGTAATCCTCTCTTTCCTGTTGCAGAGCTAAGTTCACAGTTCGAGTGCTTGCCTAACGGCGAACCGATTTCTGGTGTTCCTCGTGGTGGACCTTCTCACTTTTCTAACAGAAATTCACCTAATAAGTCTCTTCCCCCCGCCGAGCCACCTCTTCGCACTAGATCCAGGTCTCCTGCTTCATGGCTTCAACCTCCTAACACGGCCATTGATCCACCTATAAGGCTTCCTTCTGCTGACGAAAATGGATGTGGACTTAAACAACTAAGGTTTATTCGACTTATTTCCACTCACAGTCCCTTCCAGATATTTGAACTTCGAAGATACACTTTTAATCCCAATGATTTGATAAGAATTAGAATAGGAAAGGGATATGGGTTTGTGCCAAACCGAGAACATATTGTATTATCAACATCTAATGTTGAAGTATTTGCAATATTGGAGAGCTCGAATGTTCTTGCTGGAATATATGTATATGAGAAATCCGTGATAAAAAGGGCGAAAGTAAACATGACAAGCCGCGCGCTGACCCCATTGACCCAAGAAGAGGCCAGTCAAGCTCCAGTAGGATACATGCGCCCAATCAGCAAGCATTTTAGAGTTCAGCATTTGAAGCCGCGTGGAAACTAGTTTCATCAACAACGTTGTTTCAATTGACAAAACTTTTGAAATTAAATGACAACATTGACTTCTGTAATTTGGTGATTGAGAATTATCTTGTGTTGGAGCTTTTCCGGCCTTAACGAATACATTCTCATCATATGTATTGCGCTTCGTACTTGATTAAAGTATTTCCAAAACTCAAAATTGTCTACAATGGTTTGTCACTTTGATGCAATTTTTCACCATTGAATCGAAAAATACGAGTTTTATCAAAAAGTAGTGAAAAGCCAAGTAGACCTACTTAAGGTGAACAATGTTGTTCTTAAACATTTGATTATATCATTAAACGATTTTCCAAAAATTTAAATTATTTTTTCTGCAATGTAATTTCCAATGATTAAAGTAAACACAGCGGCGACAGACAGACACCAAATTTAATCTATTTTCTCTCAGTCAGTGGCTCTGAAAACGTGGAGATTTAATGAAATCCCCGAAAGACAATTTTTACATGACACCAATATCTTCTCATCGGGATGAGAATGTAAACATAAAAAATAAAAACTTGTAAGCTCAAAATGTGCAATACGTGTCCCTTCATTTCCAGTCAAGAGTGATATATAAGAAAAATAATTCCGACACCACGACCTAGGTTATTCTTGGAATATTGCATTATTTGAAATTTAATTGTACTCAAGGGAAAATTGGTAAATTAATAGGCCTTAAAATAACGAAATTTTTGGAAATCATCCCTAAAATTTGCAATATTGAATAATATTCAGAGAGAAGCGTTTGAATGAGAAATAAAAACCTTGTAGTACCTTATTCTTTTTTTAAATGAGCCGAACAATTCTCAATTAAAATCCCTAATATTTTAATAATAATAATCAAACTTGATTAATTTGTTATGTTTCGATTTTAAATAAAGGCGGTTAAAGGATGTTCGATTCAGATTACTTTTCTGTTCAAGAATAAGAATAATTTCAGTTTCAAATTGTACCATTTGAATCGTTTGATTTTCCATTTTTAACACTTTACATTTAGAATTAAAGTATGGCAATGCAGAAAAAGATAAATAACATTTTTATCGAAAATAGGTTTATTGCATAAAAAATTCGTATTTTTTCTCATTAACAATGGCAGATATCACAAAATATAAAAATATATCATTTTGTTGAAATATTATAAATGTGAAAACTTTTGGGTAAAATTGTTTTGCACTTTTCGCTGTTTCTCGGAAACATGCGAAAATTCGTTTTTTAATGAATATATTTTTTTAATGGAAGCATTAGTTTATCAAGAACGGAATTCAGAAGATATGTGATGCATATTCTAATTAATTTCGGAAAAAAATTATGTTATACCTTCATTACATGTCATATTCTTTAAGATGAAACGTGAAACATAAGGTAATGTGGCACATTGGGTCCATGTTTTTGGTTGGGGTAGTATATGTAGGACAATCTGGGACAACAAATTGCGTTAAAATGACATTTGTGCAACTTGAGGTAACATTGCGCTTCGGGTAATGTGGCACATAGGGTTTATGTTTTTGGTTAGGGTAGCATATTTGGGATAATATAGCATACGGGGTAATATGACACAGGAGGAATATTACACACGAGCTAGTATGACATAAGGCGTAATGTGGCACACGAGGCGTGCCATTTAATGTTACTAAAGCTGCTTGAAATTATTTTCAGAGATACTGTTGGTCAGAAAACTGTTTAGGAAGATGTAAGAAATTACTATTATTAACCATTTTTGTGGCAAAATATTAAACAAAGATAATAATAAATAATTTAATAAAAATGATTATTTATCATTTTTAATGAACTCTTGCGACTAACACACGTTCTTATTGCAATGTTAAGCAGTTTTTGTATAAAAAGAAAAACAAATTATATTTCGTCTGGTTCTTTAGATTACGTAAGTAGTACTACTTCTAGTCCGATAGGTGTCACCATAGCATTCAACTCAAAAAACACATTCCGTGTTCCCCTCTACATGCTCTCCACCAAAAATATTTCGTGGTGTGAAAGGTGTTGCATCAGAGTTTGCGAATTATTGGTTTATTTTTCAAAAATAGAGTGATATATTTTGTAATTGCATAATTTTGGGATTTAAACAATGGACGGAACAAAGGACGTTTGAAAATACGTCAAAAATCTGCGAGAGAGGCTCCGTGAGGTGGAAGCTCACCTTGCTAACAATGAGCAGGGCCTTCACTTTAGGCGAGCTGAAGATAGATATCAAGACTCTTCAATGCGACGAACCAGGACACCTCACGGACGATCCAGATCACCACGAAGGCGTTCGGCATCACCGGAAGATGTTCGAGATCGAGGCGACGATGAACAGAATCATCTCGAAAACGTTGAAGTTCTAGAAAAAGATCAAGAACACCTCAAAGGCGTTCGAATTCCTTCGAAACCACACAGTATTCGACAGGAGATATTCTAAGCAAGGATTGGCGACATTCATTGAAGGTAATTTTTTCCCTCTTTAATAGGATTAAGCCTAAAAGAAGTTGTACAAGAGACAGGGCATAGGTTATCCCAAAATCATCTCAATTGAGCCAACACGAGAGGTAGGATACAATTGATATTTAGAATGCGTGAGCAACCTGTACGAGAGACAGGTCATGGGCTATTTTTCAATCTTTTTGTCGATTGAGCCAGACGATGCAGGGCTATCCAAAGCAGACAATTCTGAAATGAAAGAAGAGTTAAGACTTAATCCTCTTTTGAACGCCAAATGGAATCATTTCCTAAAGGTTGGGTTGAAGAAAGAAGAGGTTGAAAAACTACTTCTAACATACCCAAGGACTGGAAATGGTCTTTCGAAAGCACCAAAATTTAATGCTGAAGTACAAGAAGGTTTAACTGAGTCGGCAGTCAAGAGAGACTAATTTTTCACGGAATCGCGGAATATAATTAAATTGGCTCTGTCGGCATAAGGATTACAGATTTCTAACCTTCTGTATGATCCAGTAGAAAATCCAGGATAGATTCAGACACTGACATCTTTAAGTGATATAGAAAAGTTACTGGCTCATCAACATCATGCAGAATCCAGTTCCAGGAAAGCTTTGATTTTGTCAGGCCGAAGCAAAGATCTCAGGGCTTTCCTCGATAAAACCAATTCGGGAAATTTTCTTTATGGAGAGAACTTAAGTGAGACGATCAACGATGCAACCTGGTACATAAGACCAGGTCTAGGTCTCTAGGCGTTTTTTTTATTTTTGCAATAAACAAATTATTTGAACAATAACATTGTTATTAACATTTTTCCAGGTTTTTCAAGTTAACCGACAAAAATATTAGCGTGACATATACCAAAATAAGGGTAAATCATTATGCAAGCTTGCAGAACCTTCACTTTTTACGCCTTGTCGCCTTTTTCGCTCATTCTCAGAAGTTTAAGGAGAATTATCCATATGTGAGGCTACAGGAATAAAATTAGTTCCGAAATGAATAGCTCAACCATGGCATCCTTTATTCACCAGTCTTCTAGTAGAGGTACTCGTGACATTTCATTCGACGCCTAATCTTTTAACCTCTTCTCTTAGATTGCAACAACAGCCGTTGGTGGAAAAGCTTTTTCTGGTTGCAGACAAACTGTCCGGGAAACCTTTCGAATGAGAGGAGAACGAGATTCCGCCTTAAATTTCTATAAGAAATCGTATTCGATTTTTTTATCAAGTTGTTTAATTCAGGGGCATCGTATAGCACACATAACACTGAATGATCTGTCACAGCGTCGGTTGTTGGAAATAACATTTTTTCTGATATGAATATATGCGGGTTTTTTACGGGGGTTTACATACAAAGACCTATCAAACACAATTACAATGAAATCTGGGATGTACGAATTGTAATCGTTGCAATAATGATAATGCATCCTCTGAAAAACCTAACCTTCAATCAGCTAACCCAGAAGACAGACATTAATTGCTTTAGCAACGACTTAACGGAAACGAACTGTTTCCTTAATCAGATTAGAGAATGTTAAAGAAGATCATACTGTTTCACGCTAGTATTCACTAGCTCTTCACGCTAGTATTCAATTTTGCTCAACATTTTGTACGAGCCTTCGGCTAATTCTACCGTAACAACCTTATCATCTGCAAACTCTAGCCCACGCATCTTCACTGTACTGAGGTCCACACCTTCTTTGGTGAAAAAGGCCATTGAAAAAGGCGAAGAGGGTAGAATGTATCCTTGCCTAAAAACTTGCCTACTATTGAATCAGTCACTCAGTTAACCATTTACTCTTATAAATACTCTTTGCTACGCTTATATTTTTGGCATTGCTTTCAGGAGCCTTTCATTGACACCATACATAACACCATAGACTGTGTAATTTTTGCAGTTGTCTTTGTCTCCTCTTCCTTTGTATATTGATACGATAATCGCCTTCTTTCTGTTATCTGCAACTTGCCTCATGTCGTGACATAAATTTATAAACTCGCGTAGACTTTTAGGTATATACTCGTCACCACTTTTAAGAATTTCAGACGTAGTACCATTCAGATCAGTAGCCTCACCAGTCTTAAGTTCAGATGCTCCACAGCATCACCTTCCAATAATTCCTTGAAAGAGTATCTCCAAACGTCGTTTGTTCCGTCCTTATCATACACAATTTCAGCCTTGCTATTCCTGATGCCAACTACTTATGTACTACTACTTTCTTTCTTCTTGCCCTCAACGCATTCCTTATGATCGTTCTCTAGTATAATTCTCTTGTCATTTCCAATATATGTAATGTTAAGCTTTCTTAGGTATTATCAATCTGACATTCTATTCGCGCTTTCGGTTTCTGCAAATTCACCATCTTGATTCTCGCCTGCTTGTTCTGTTCAGTTCTCTTCCTTCTGAATTCTTGACCTAGGTTCATTTTTGCAACTAAGGGATAATTATCCATTCCACCTAGCATCCACTTCGTATCTTCGAGTTTGAAGAACTGTCAAGAAGTTAGACATCTCATTAACTAATTCGAAGCGGGCAGGCTGACACAACCACTTTGATAGTGAGCAACGTCCCAGTGGGCACTAAGCGACATCAACGTTGCTGGACAACGTTTTCGTTCGTATAAACGTATACAGAATACACATTCATTTTCTGCCACTGTGTGCGAGAAGCCCGTGGCTAATGATGAAAGTGACTTCATTTAACACGAGTATGGTTTCCTCGTTTTCTCGGCGCAGTTTGAAGCTCTGACGTCATTTACCACCTCATGTTCTCAGCTATGCCAAAAGTGAAACAATAGTGGATTTCGAATGCTTAAATTTCCAAATTAAATCAGTGTGATATGGAATCTTCAAATCGAAAGTATAAATATTTAAACAATTATTTTTCTCTATAAGTGATAACAATTTAAATAATTTTAATTCAAGCTTTATAAATTATTTCAAGTTTTGAGAATTAATAAGAAATAACATCTACATAGGTAAACAGTTATAAATTTAGCCGTAGAATAATAGATAATCAACGTATACATAATGATCTCTTGTCTGTGGAAAAACTTATTTGTTGAGCTTATCTACCTAAGGTAAATTGATATCAGTGATATAAATTTTAACGAATTTAGTTACCTATTTTTTTCTTGAAACTGAATCTAATTAAATGTGAATCTCATCAATCAGTTATCCCTCTAATTTGAGAAAATGAGGTTCGTGTATATTCTGATCTTCACCTTGGTAATCATCCTTTATTTGATCGTTGATCAGGTACTTAATTGCTGGTAGAACGTATTGGGGTTCAAATAACCACAGCCAACACCTTAATCCATAGAATGGCAACAGACAGAATCCAACACAAAGTCATCATGTTAAGCTTCCCACTCGGGTCGATTATTATCCAAGGTCTTTTGTTTCCGGAGTCATTCACTCCACTGACACTCATCCCCATGCATTTTTTAAAAATATTTGTCTCCACACTTTTCTTTCTTGGCACAATTTTCTAGCTTCCTTCATGTCCATGCATTTTCTCATGAAATCTCTGGTGTTTCTATAGCTTCTTATGCCTTTTAGAATTAGGGCCTCATTTAAATATTCTAACCATTCTTTGCGCGGTCTTCCTCTGGGCACGCTGCCATTTACTTTACCTTGATACACTTGTTTCGTCAATCGATCATCTTTCATTCTCTCGACATGCCCGACATACATTCTTTGAGGATTATCTCATTCCAAACTTTATCCATGAGTGTTTTACCACACATATTATCCTCGTTTATACGCCTATCTATCCCTCCAGCCATTATCCAGAACAATTTTGCACATTGTTTTCTTACCCTTTCCTCTAAACAGTATCATTTTTGTTTTATTTACGTTAATTTTGAGGCCCATGTTCTTTATGCTTGTCTTCAGTTTACTCAACGTTATTTGCAAGTCTTCGATTGACTGTGCCATAAAAACCCTATCGTCTGCGAAAGATAACCTACGTACCCTCAATGTCCCGAGGTCTACACCTTCTTTGTCGAAGAAGGCCGTTCTTAGATACTAGTACATGAAGATGATAAATGGCCGTGCTGACCTTACGCATTCGGTTGTAGATGCCAGAAATATCCCTGTTCGCGTTGACATTATCGCACGTATGCTCACTATGTGGTGCCACCTCTTGAAAACTGGATATGAACGCAGGGCGCTTCCACAGGCGCTGCATGAACAAACCGCAGACGACAAGAAGAAAGCCAGATGAACGAGAGGTGCTCAAGATCCCGAAAACACTGGAGTTGGAAGAAGATACTGATAATATCATTCGCTTCGAAGAGTTTTGCGACAACCTTATAAGATCTGAGGAGGAATGTCCATCAATCACTACCGAAGTAATGAAAAAAGCACTTGGGGCACGAAGAACATTTACGTTGCAGGACCAGATGGTATCAAGAATTTCCGGTGGAAAAAGTTTGCTTCTACACACCAACATATAGCCCTCATATTGACCTCATATCTAAAGTCGGAAACACCCGTTCCGCAGTGGGTGATGTTAGGACGCACTATACTCCTATCTAAAAAAGCTGAATTGTCCAAATTAGAGAATTGCAGGCCAATAACTTGTTTGAACACGCTATATAAGATCTTTACAGCTGTCCTCAACAACAGAATTGTTCGAGGAATAGAGCCTGTCTGAAGAGAGATGTGCAAACGAAGTGGCTCGAAAAAAGGTGTGACAGGCAGCCGAGAGAACTTGCTTGTTGACAGGTGCGTCTGAAAAGACGCAGCAGCCCATTAGCGCGCCCTGTCAATGGCCTGGATTGACTACAGGCAAGCTTTCGATTCAACCTCCCATAGACTCATCTGTTTGTTGCAAAACTTGAAGGTTCATCGACACATAGTAAGATTCATAGAGAGATTGATACCCCTTTAGAACACCAGATCCACTCTCTGATCTGGAAATTATCGTGTGACAACGCACAGCAGTACTTTTCAGAGGAGCGTCTTTCAGGTTCACACTTGGGCGTCTCTTTGCATCACACTTCTGCTACCAGCTCTCGCACTAAGCAATTCTCGTGTATACCTTTGCGGTGACAAGAATCATTGTGAGCATAAGGTTACTCATATATTTGATATAGATGACCTGAAGATCTATGCCATTTTCTACTTTTCGTTTACTATAGCACGAAATTCTGACGTAAAGGAAAAATTTGGACAAATTGTACAGATTTTAGTGACCTGTGTAATTAACTTATTATTGATAAACGTATGATTTTGGATACATTTTTTAAATTTGACTCTCATCTATGGAAAGAATTATTTGTTCAGCTTGGCAATTATGATAAAACTGTGGCACTACATTGATATCAGTGATATAAATTTTAACGAATTTCATCACTAATTGTTTATTTTCGTTGTAAGTGACTCTAATTGGATTTTTAATCTCTCATGAAGATAAACTTAGCCAAAGCACATGATATAAAAATCCAAAATCATGCACTAGAATAATTATGAGTTACACTGTTAACCAAATTCTTGAATAACACTTCAATAAATTTTTCCTCTACTTCAAAAAAATGAGGATCGCTTATACTCTGCTTTTTTCCTTGGAGATCATCCTCAATTCTATCGGTGAATATAATTATATAATAAGAATATACAAATAATATATAATAAAAATATATATATATATATATATATTACGGTTCCTTTGGAATCTAAAAGTTTGCCGACGAATGAGGATTTACGATCACACACTAAACAATTCAAACCTGCTGACAATCTAGCAGCACATTGCTGACAAAATACGTGTGTTATATGACGCAAGGACAAGAATGGAGAAGAAGGAGGGGTTGTCAGGGAGAATCAACAGTTTCTCGCTGAACCAACGCGCCTCTTCAGCGTACATAAATTACTGATGAATAGGTGAAGAGAAAGTCTACTTCTACACATCAACATCTGGCCCGCATCTTCACCTTCAACCCAGAAAACCTTTGGCCAATAACTTGGCGGAACACGCTGTTCAAGATATTTACAGGTATTCCAAATGACCGGATTGTTTGAAGAAATGATCCTGCGTGGAGAGATGAACAAACAACGTGGCTCGAAAAAAGGTAAAGCAGCATTTTACCAGCAGTGCTTGCCAGTAACCTGGATTGACCACCGGAAAGCTTTTGTTTCAACCTTTCATAGACTTATCATATCTTAGTTGGAAAGCTTGAAGGTTTATCCACACATAGTTAGATCAATAGAGAGATAGATTCTCCTTGAAAACAGAAGATCCACTATCGAATCTGGAAATTATCGTGTGACAACGCACAGCGGCACCTTTCAGAGGGGCGTCTTTCAGAGCGACACCATGCGTCCTCTGATCTTTCGCATCACACTTCTGCTACCACCCCTCGCACTACGCAGTTCTCCTAAGTACCTCTGCGGCAAAAAGGATCATTGCGCGCATAAGGTCACACATATATTCAACATAGATGACCTGAAGATCTATGCTTTTAGTTCGAGGCAACTTAGGAGAGCTCTAAATTTCGCCGATGGGTACACAGGACAGATTGGTGTGGGCTTTGAATTGGAAAAGTGTGCCAAGATTCATCTGAAGCAAGGACAAATTACTGGCGTTTCCAGAGACCCAGAGCGTGTGGGTATGAGTGTTATTAGCCATCTCGAAACTAGAGAGACCTATACATACATAAGTATGCCTGTGAGCCGCATTGAGAACAGACCATCAGCGGATGAGTCTCTGTGAAGCAGATACAAGCGTCTTCTTTGGCAGATTTAATCTTTCAATCTGCAAATCGTTCTTCGGAAAATATCTAGTCTTTTCCGAACGTGTGATCGTATTTGGAAGCCATCAGCAATTTTTAGTAACACTCGTTATAGCCGTGTAGATAATTCCCGATGTTTCCGTATATTAATAGTGATATCAGTGCCGCAAGCGTACTTCTAAATCTCTAATGTCTTCATAGCCGAATTATTCCGGATACAGCTCACATCGTCGCAAATGAAAGAGATCCTTTTCTAAACACGGGCAGAAAACGCAAGATAATCGGAAAAGAAACGTTTCTTGACAAAGCTGCGGATCAGGCGGCCGATACACTTCGCCTGAATTCTAACATAGGAAGTGTGGAAAGTGCATTACACCATCTTTATGCCTTACATATAAAAGCCTGAGTAAAAAAAAACAGAGGTGAAAAATCTTCGCTAGCAGCTGCTCGACAAGGATATGCATGGAAAATTCAACAGAAATGCAAAAAATCAGCCCTGGTCAAAGGAGCTAACTTTTGCTTCCCTCAGATCATGAGGACTTAATTCAGGTATGTAGGGTTTTATTTCAGATGGTGTCATTTCCACCTTAGTATACCGTGCCTGCATTTTACGTCAGGAAGTCATGATTAACTTATGATTTGCAATACTAGGTATTAAAAATGAGCAAAAACAGTCTCAAAACGACGAATTTCCTAAGATCCCTAAAATCAGACTGTGCGGCTCATTTTTGGAGGCAATTCTAAACTACACTAAACTTGGCTTACTGTTGAGGATCGTTTTTTTTCTGTCCGTCCTCAGTCTCGCCTCCAAACAATGCCACAAGCGGTTCATTTAATACCAACTTAAAAAAATGCAATCCTCTCTTTCCTGTTGCAGAGCTAAGTTCACAGTTCGAGTGCTTGCCGAACGGAGAACCGATTCCTGGTGTTCCTCGTGCTGGACCTTCTCACTCTTCTAACAGAAATTCACCTAGAAGGTCTCTTTTTCCCGCCGAGCCACCTCTTCGCATTAGATCCAGGTCTCCTTCTTCATGGCTTCAACCTCCTTACACGGCCATTGATCCACCTATAAGGCTTCCTTCTTCTGACGAAAATGGATGTGGACTTGAAACACTTAAGTTCATTCGGTTTATTTCATCTCACAGTTCGTACCAGATATTTGAGCTTCGAAGGTACACTTTTAATCCCAATGATTTGATAAGAATTAGAATAGGAAAGGGATATGGGTTTGTGCCAAACCGAGAACATATTGTATTATCAACATCTAATGTTGAAGTATTTGCAATATTGGAGAGCTCGAATGTTCTTGCTGGAATATATGTATATGAGAAATCCGTGATAAAAAGGGCGAAAGTAAACATGACAAGCCGCGCGCTGACCCCATTGACCCAAGAAGAGGCCAGTCAAGCTCCAGTAGGATACATGCGCCCAATCAGCAAGCATTTTAGAGTTCAGCATTTGAAGCCGCGTGGAAACTAGTTTCATCAACAACGTTGTTTCAATTGACAAAACTTTTGAAATTAAATGACAACATTGACTTCTGTAATTTGGTGATTGAGAATTATCTTGTGTTGGAGCTTTTCCGGCCTTAACGAATACATTCTCATCATATGTATTGCGCTTCGTACTTGATTAAAGTATTTCCAAAACTCAAAATTGTCTACAATGGTTTGTCACTTTGATGCAATTTTTCACCATTGAATCGAAAAATACGAGTTTTATCAAAAAGTAGTGAAAAGCCAAGTAGACCTACTTAAGGTGAACAATGTTGTTCTTAAACATTTGATTATATCATTAAACGATTTTCCAAAAATTTAAATTATTTTTTCTGCAATGTAATTTCCAATGATTAAAGTAAACACAGCGGCGACAGACAGACACCAAATTTAATCTATTTTCTCTCAGTCAGTGGCTCTGAAAACGTGGAGATTTAATGAAATCCCCGAAAGACAATTTTTACATGACACCAATATCTTCTCATCGGGATGAGAATGTAAACATAAAAAATAAAAACTTGTAAGCTCAAAATGTGCAATACGTGTCCCTTCATTTCCAGTCAAGAGTGATATATAAGAAAAATAATTCCGACACCACGACCTAGGTTATTCTTGGAATATTGCATTATTTGAAATTTAATTGTACTCAAGGGAAAATTGGTAAATTAATAGGCCTTAAAATAACGAAATTTTTGGAAATCATCCCTAAAATTTGCAATATTGAATAATATTCAGAGAGAAGCGTTTGAATGAGAAATAAAAACCTTGTAGTACCTTATTCTTTTTTTAAATGAGCCGAACAATTCTCAATTAAAATCCCTAATATTTTAATAATAATAATCAAACTTGATTAATTTGTTATGTTTCGATTTTAAATAAAGGCGGTTAAAGGATGTTCGATTCAGATTACTTTTCTGTTCAAGAATAAGAATAATTTCAGTTTCAAATTGTACCATTTGAATCGTTTGATTTTCCATTTTTAACACTTTACATTTAGAATTAAAGTATGGCAATGCAGAAAAAGATAAATAACATTTTTATCGAAAATAGGTTTATTGCATAAAAAATTCGTATTTTTTCTCATTAACAATGGCAGATATCACAAAATATAAAAATATATCATTTTGTTGAAATATTATAAATGTGAAAACTTTTGGGTAAAATTGTTTTGCACTTTTCGCTGTTTCTCGGAAACATGCGAAAATTCGTTTTTTAATGAATATATTTTTTTAATGGAAGCATTAGTTTATCAAGAACGGAATTCAGAAGATATGTGATGCATATTCTAATTAATTTCGGAAAAAAATTATGTTATACCTTCATTACATGTCATATTCTTTAAGATGAAACGTGAAACATAAGGTAATGTGGCACATTGGGTCCATGTTTTTGGTTGGGGTAGTATATGTAGGACAATCTGGGACAACAAATTGCGTTAAAATGACATTTGTGCAACTTGAGGTAACATTGCGCTTCGGGTAATGTGGCACATAGGGTTTATGTTTTTGGTTAGGGTAGCATATTTGGGATAATATAGCATACGGGGTAATATGACACAGGAGGAATATTACACACGAGCTAGTATGACATAAGGCGTAATGTGGCACACGAGGCGTGCCATTTAATGTTACTAAAGCTGCTTGAAATTATTTTCAGAGATACTGTTGGTCAGAAAACTGTTTAGGAAGATGTAAGAAATTACTATTATTAACCATTTTTGTGGCAAAATATTAAACAAAGATAATAATAAATAATTTAATAAAAATGATTATTTATCATTTTTAATGAACTCTTGCGACTAACACACGTTCTTATTGCAATGTTAAGCAGTTTTTGTATAAAAAGAAAAACAAATTATATTTCGTCTGGTTCTTTAGATTACGTAAGTAGTACTACTTCTAGTCCGATAGGTGTCACCATAGCATTCAACTCAAAAAACACATTCCGTGTTCCCCTCTACATGCTCTCCACCAAAAATATTTCGTGGTGTGAAAGGTGTTGCATCAGAGTTTGCGAATTATTGGTTTATTTTTCAAAAATAGAGTGATATATTTTGTAATTGCATAATTTTGGGATTTAAACAATGGACGGAACAAAGGACGTTTGAAAATACGTCAAAAATCTGCGAGAGAGGCTCCGTGAGGTGGAAGCTCACCTTGCTAACAATGAGCAGGGCCTTCACTTTAGGCGAGCTGAAGATAGATATCAAGACTCTTCAATGCGACGAACCAGGACACCTCACGGACGATCCAGATCACCACGAAGGCGTTCGGCATCACCGGAAGATGTTCGAGATCGAGGCGACGATGAACAGAATCATCTCGAAAACGTTGAAGTTCTAGAAAAAGATCAAGAACACCTCAAAGGCGTTCGAATTCCTTCGAAACCACACAGTATTCGACAGGAGATATTCTAAGCAAGGATTGGCGACATTCATTGAAGGTAATTTTTTCCCTCTTTAATAGGATTAAGCCTAAAAGAAGTTGTACAAGAGACAGGGCATAGGTTATCCCAAAATCATCTCAATTGAGCCAACACGAGAGGTAGGATACAATTGATATTTAGAATGCGTGAGCAACCTGTACGAGAGACAGGTCATGGGCTATTTTTCAATCTTTTTGTCGATTGAGCCAGACGATGCAGGGCTATCCAAAGCAGACAATTCTGAAATGAAAGAAGAGTTAAGACTTAATCCTCTTTTGAACGCCAAATGGAATCATTTCCTAAAGGTTGGGTTGAAGAAAGAAGAGGTTGAAAAACTACTTCTAACATACCCAAGGACTGGAAATGGTCTTTCGAAAGCACCAAAATTTAATGCTGAAGTACAAGAAGGTTTAACTGAGTCGGCAGTCAAGAGAGACTAATTTTTCACGGAATCGCGGAATATAATTAAATTGGCTCTGTCGGCATAAGGATTACAGATTTCTAACCTTCTGTATGATCCAGTAGAAAATCCAGGATAGATTCAGACACTGACATCTTTAAGTGATATAGAAAAGTTACTGGCTCATCAACATCATGCAGAATCCAGTTCCAGGAAAGCTTTGATTTTGTCAGGCCGAAGCAAAGATCTCAGGGCTTTCCTCGATAAAACCAATTCGGGAAATTTTCTTTATGGAGAGAACTTAAGTGAGACGATCAACGATGCAACCTGGTACATAAGACCAGGTCTAGGTCTCTAGGCGTTTTTTTTATTTTTGCAATAAACAAATTATTTGAACAATAACATTGTTATTAACATTTTTCCAGGTTTTTCAAGTTAACCGACAAAAATATTAGCGTGACATATACCAAAATAAGGGTAAATCATTATGCAAGCTTGCAGAACCTTCACTTTTTACGCCTTGTCGCCTTTTTCGCTCATTCTCAGAAGTTTAAGGAGAATTATCCATATGTGAGGCTACAGGAATAAAATTAGTTCCGAAATGAATAGCTCAACCATGGCATCCTTTATTCACCAGTCTTCTAGTAGAGGTACTCGTGACATTTCATTCGACGCCTAATCTTTTAACCTCTTCTCTTAGATTGCAACAACAGCCGTTGGTGGAAAAGCTTTTTCTGGTTGCAGACAAACTGTCCGGGAAACCTTTCGAATGAGAGGAGAACGAGATTCCGCCTTAAATTTCTATAAGAAATCGTATTCGATTTTTTTATCAAGTTGTTTAATTCAGGGGCATCGTATAGCACACATAACACTGAATGATCTGTCACAGCGTCGGTTGTTGGAAATAACATTTTTTCTGATATGAATATATGCGGGTTTTTTACGGGGGTTTACATACAAAGACCTATCAAACACAATTACAATGAAATCTGGGATGTACGAATTGTAATCGTTGCAATAATGATAATGCATCCTCTGAAAAACCTAACCTTCAATCAGCTAACCCAGAAGACAGACATTAATTGCTTTAGCAACGACTTAACGGAAACGAACTGTTTCCTTAATCAGATTAGAGAATGTTAAAGAAGATCATACTGTTTCACGCTAGTATTCACTAGCTCTTCACGCTAGTATTCAATTTTGCTCAACATTTTGTACGAGCCTTCGGCTAATTCTACCGTAACAACCTTATCATCTGCAAACTCTAGCCCACGCATCTTCACTGTACTGAGGTCCACACCTTCTTTGGTGAAAAAGGCCATTGAAAAAGGCGAAGAGGGTAGAATGTATCCTTGCCTAAAAACTTGCCTACTATTGAATCAGTCACTCAGTTAACCATTTACTCTTATAAATACTCTTTGCTACGCTTATATTTTTGGCATTGCTTTCAGGAGCCTTTCATTGACACCATACATAACACCATAGACTGTGTAATTTTTGCAGTTGTCTTTGTCTCCTCTTCCTTTGTATATTGATACGATAATCGCCTTCTTTCTGTTATCTGCAACTTGCCTCATGTCGTGACATAAATTTATAAACTCGCGTAGACTTTTAGGTATATACTCGTCACCACTTTTAAGAATTTCAGACGTAGTACCATTCAGATCAGTAGCCTCACCAGTCTTAAGTTCAGATGCTCCACAGCATCACCTTCCAATAATTCCTTGAAAGAGTATCTCCAAACGTCGTTTGTTCCGTCCTTATCATACACAATTTCAGCCTTGCTATTCCTGATGCCAACTACTTATGTACTACTACTTTCTTTCTTCTTGCCCTCAACGCATTCCTTATGATCGTTCTCTAGTATAATTCTCTTGTCATTTCCAATATATGTAATGTTAAGCTTTCTTAGGTATTATCAATCTGACATTCTATTCGCGCTTTCGGTTTCTGCAAATTCACCATCTTGATTCTCGCCTGCTTGTTCTGTTCAGTTCTCTTCCTTCTGAATTCTTGACCTAGGTTCATTTTTGCAACTAAGGGATAATTATCCATTCCACCTAGCATCCACTTCGTATCTTCGAGTTTGAAGAACTGTCAAGAAGTTAGACATCTCATTAACTAATTCGAAGCGGGCAGGCTGACACAACCACTTTGATAGTGAGCAACGTCCCAGTGGGCACTAAGCGACATCAACGTTGCTGGACAACGTTTTCGTTCGTATAAACGTATACAGAATACACATTCATTTTCTGCCACTGTGTGCGAGAAGCCCGTGGCTAATGATGAAAGTGACTTCATTTAACACGAGTATGGTTTCCTCGTTTTCTCGGCGCAGTTTGAAGCTCTGACGTCATTTACCACCTCATGTTCTCAGCTATGCCAAAAGTGAAACAATAGTGGATTTCGAATGCTTAAATTTCCAAATTAAATCAGTGTGATATGGAATCTTCAAATCGAAAGTATAAATATTTAAACAATTATTTTTCTCTATAAGTGATAACAATTTAAATAATTTTAATTCAAGCTTTATAAATTATTTCAAGTTTTGAGAATTAATAAGAAATAACATCTACATAGGTAAACAGTTATAAATTTAGCCGTAGAATAATAGATAATCAACGTATACATAATGATCTCTTGTCTGTGGAAAAACTTATTTGTTGAGCTTATCTACCTAAGGTAAATTGATATCAGTGATATAAATTTTAACGAATTTAGTTACCTATTTTTTTCTTGAAACTGAATCTAATTAAATGTGAATCTCATCAATCAGTTATCCCTCTAATTTGAGAAAATGAGGTTCGTGTATATTCTGATCTTCACCTTGGTAATCATCCTTTATTTGATCGTTGATCAGGTACTTAATTGCTGGTAGAACGTATTGGGGTTCAAATAACCACAGCCAACACCTTAATCCATAGAATGGCAACAGACAGAATCCAACACAAAGTCATCATGTTAAGCTTCCCACTCGGGTCGATTATTATCCAAGGTCTTTTGTTTCCGGAGTCATTCACTCCACTGACACTCATCCCCATGCATTTTTTAAAAATATTTGTCTCCACACTTTTCTTTCTTGGCACAATTTTCTAGCTTCCTTCATGTCCATGCATTTTCTCATGAAATCTCTGGTGTTTCTATAGCTTCTTATGCCTTTTAGAATTAGGGCCTCATTTAAATATTCTAACCATTCTTTGCGCGGTCTTCCTCTGGGCACGCTGCCATTTACTTTACCTTGATACACTTGTTTCGTCAATCGATCATCTTTCATTCTCTCGACATGCCCGACATACATTCTTTGAGGATTATCTCATTCCAAACTTTATCCATGAGTGTTTTACCACACATATTATCCTCGTTTATACGCCTATCTATCCCTCCAGCCATTATCCAGAACAATTTTGCACATTGTTTTCTTACCCTTTCCTCTAAACAGTATCATTTTTGTTTTATTTACGTTAATTTTGAGGCCCATGTTCTTTATGCTTGTCTTCAGTTTACTCAACGTTATTTGCAAGTCTTCGATTGACTGTGCCATAAAAACCCTATCGTCTGCGAAAGATAACCTACGTACCCTCAATGTCCCGAGGTCTACACCTTCTTTGTCGAAGAAGGCCGTTCTTAGATACTAGTACATGAAGATGATAAATGGCCGTGCTGACCTTACGCATTCGGTTGTAGATGCCAGAAATATCCCTGTTCGCGTTGACATTATCGCACGTATGCTCACTATGTGGTGCCACCTCTTGAAAACTGGATATGAACGCAGGGCGCTTCCACAGGCGCTGCATGAACAAACCGCAGACGACAAGAAGAAAGCCAGATGAACGAGAGGTGCTCAAGATCCCGAAAACACTGGAGTTGGAAGAAGATACTGATAATATCATTCGCTTCGAAGAGTTTTGCGACAACCTTATAAGATCTGAGGAGGAATGTCCATCAATCACTACCGAAGTAATGAAAAAAGCACTTGGGGCACGAAGAACATTTACGTTGCAGGACCAGATGGTATCAAGAATTTCCGGTGGAAAAAGTTTGCTTCTACACACCAACATATAGCCCTCATATTGACCTCATATCTAAAGTCGGAAACACCCGTTCCGCAGTGGGTGATGTTAGGACGCACTATACTCCTATCTAAAAAAGCTGAATTGTCCAAATTAGAGAATTGCAGGCCAATAACTTGTTTGAACACGCTATATAAGATCTTTACAGCTGTCCTCAACAACAGAATTGTTCGAGGAATAGAGCCTGTCTGAAGAGAGATGTGCAAACGAAGTGGCTCGAAAAAAGGTGTGACAGGCAGCCGAGAGAACTTGCTTGTTGACAGGTGCGTCTGAAAAGACGCAGCAGCCCATTAGCGCGCCCTGTCAATGGCCTGGATTGACTACAGGCAAGCTTTCGATTCAACCTCCCATAGACTCATCTGTTTGTTGCAAAACTTGAAGGTTCATCGACACATAGTAAGATTCATAGAGAGATTGATACCCCTTTAGAACACCAGATCCACTCTCTGATCTGGAAATTATCGTGTGACAACGCACAGCAGTACTTTTCAGAGGAGCGTCTTTCAGGTTCACACTTGGGCGTCTCTTTGCATCACACTTCTGCTACCAGCTCTCGCACTAAGCAATTCTCGTGTATACCTTTGCGGTGACAAGAATCATTGTGAGCATAAGGTTACTCATATATTTGATATAGATGACCTGAAGATCTATGCCATTTTCTACTTTTCGTTTACTATAGCACGAAATTCTGACGTAAAGGAAAAATTTGGACAAATTGTACAGATTTTAGTGACCTGTGTAATTAACTTATTATTGATAAACGTATGATTTTGGATACATTTTTTAAATTTGACTCTCATCTATGGAAAGAATTATTTGTTCAGCTTGGCAATTATGATAAAACTGTGGCACTACATTGATATCAGTGATATAAATTTTAACGAATTTCATCACTAATTGTTTATTTTCGTTGTAAGTGACTCTAATTGGATTTTTAATCTCTCATGAAGATAAACTTAGCCAAAGCACATGATATAAAAATCCAAAATCATGCACTAGAATAATTATGAGTTACACTGTTAACCAAATTCTTGAATAACACTTCAATAAATTTTTCCTCTACTTCAAAAAAATGAGGATCGCTTATACTCTGCTTTTTTCCTTGGAGATCATCCTCAATTCTATCGGTGAATATAATTATATAATAAGAATATACAAATAATATATAATAAAAATATATATATATATATATATATTACGGTTCCTTTGGAATCTAAAAGTTTGCCGACGAATGAGGATTTACGATCACACACTAAACAATTCAAACCTGCTGACAATCTAGCAGCACATTGCTGACAAAATACGTGTGTTATATGACGCAAGGACAAGAATGGAGAAGAAGGAGGGGTTGTCAGGGAGAATCAACAGTTTCTCGCTGAACCAACGCGCCTCTTCAGCGTACATAAATTACTGATGAATAGGTGAAGAGAAAGTCTACTTCTACACATCAACATCTGGCCCGCATCTTCACCTTCAACCCAGAAAACCTTTGGCCAATAACTTGGCGGAACACGCTGTTCAAGATATTTACAGGTATTCCAAATGACCGGATTGTTTGAAGAAATGATCCTGCGTGGAGAGATGAACAAACAACGTGGCTCGAAAAAAGGTAAAGCAGCATTTTACCAGCAGTGCTTGCCAGTAACCTGGATTGACCACCGGAAAGCTTTTGTTTCAACCTTTCATAGACTTATCATATCTTAGTTGGAAAGCTTGAAGGTTTATCCACACATAGTTAGATCAATAGAGAGATAGATTCTCCTTGAAAACAGAAGATCCACTATCGAATCTGGAAATTATCGTGTGACAACGCACAGCGGCACCTTTCAGAGGGGCGTCTTTCAGAGCGACACCATGCGTCCTCTGATCTTTCGCATCACACTTCTGCTACCACCCCTCGCACTACGCAGTTCTCCTAAGTACCTCTGCGGCAAAAAGGATCATTGCGCGCATAAGGTCACACATATATTCAACATAGATGACCTGAAGATCTATGCTTTTAGTTCGAGGCAACTTAGGAGAGCTCTAAATTTCGCCGATGGGTACACAGGACAGATTGGTGTGGGCTTTGAATTGGAAAAGTGTGCCAAGATTCATCTGAAGCAAGGACAAATTACTGGCGTTTCCAGAGACCCAGAGCGTGTGGGTATGAGTGTTATTAGCCATCTCGAAACTAGAGAGACCTATACATACATAAGTATGCCTGTGAGCCGCATTGAGAACAGACCATCAGCGGATGAGTCTCTGTGAAGCAGATACAAGCGTCTTCTTTGGCAGATTTAATCTTTCAATCTGCAAATCGTTCTTCGGAAAATATCTAGTCTTTTCCGAACGTGTGATCGTATTTGGAAGCCATCAGCAATTTTTAGTAACACTCGTTATAGCCGTGTAGATAATTCCCGATGTTTCCGTATATTAATAGTGATATCAGTGCCGCAAGCGTACTTCTAAATCTCTAATGTCTTCATAGCCGAATTATTCCGGATACAGCTCACATCGTCGCAAATGAAAGAGATCCTTTTCTAAACACGGGCAGAAAACGCAAGATAATCGGAAAAGAAACGTTTCTTGACAAAGCTGCGGATCAGGCGGCCGATACACTTCGCCTGAATTCTAACATAGGAAGTGTGGAAAGTGCATTACACCATCTTTATGCCTTACATATAAAAGCCTGAGTAAAAAAAAACAGAGGTGAAAAATCTTCGCTAGCAGCTGCTCGACAAGGATATGCATGGAAAATTCAACAGAAATGCAAAAAATCAGCCCTGGTCAAAGGAGCTAACTTTTGCTTCCCTCAGATCATGAGGACTTAATTCAGGTATGTAGGGTTTTATTTCAGATGGTGTCATTTCCACCTTAGTATACCGTGCCTGCATTTTACGTCAGGAAGTCATGATTAACTTATGATTTGCAATACTAGGTATTAAAAATGAGCAAAAACAGTCTCAAAACGACGAATTTCCTAAGATCCCTAAAATCAGACTGTGCGGCTCATTTTTGGAGGCAATTCTAAACTACACTAAACTTGGCTTACTGTTGAGGATCGTTTTTTTTCTGTCCGTCCTCAGTCTCGCCTCCAAACAATGCCACAAGCGGTTCATTTAATACCAACTTAAAAAAATGCAATCCTCTCTTTCCTGTTGCAGAGCTAAGTTCACAGTTCGAGTGCTTGCCGAACGGAGAACCGATTCCTGGTGTTCCTCGTGCTGGACCTTCTCACTCTTCTAACAGAAATTCACCTAGAAGGTCTCTTTTTCCCGCCGAGCCACCTCTTCGCATTAGATCCAGGTCTCCTTCTTCATGGCTTCAACCTCCTTACACGGCCATTGATCCACCTATAAGGCTTCCTTCTTCTGACGAAAATGGATGTGGACTTGAAACACTTAAGTTCATTCGGTTTATTTCATCTCACAGTTCGTACCAGATATTTGAGCTTCGAAGGTACACTTTTAATCCCAATGATTTGATAAGAATTAGAATAGGAAAGGGATATGGGTTTGTGCCAAACCGAGAACATATTGTATTATCAACATCTAATGATGAATTATTTGCAATATTGGAGAGCTCGAATGTTCTTGCTGGAATATATGTATATGAGAAATCCGCAATAAAAAGGGCAAAAATAAACATGACAAGCCGCGTGATGACCCCGTTGACCCAAGAAGAGGCCAGTCAAGCTCCAGTAGGTCCCCAGCGCCTAATCAGCAAGCATTTTAGAGTACAGCATCTAAAACCGCCGTAACGAATACATTCTCATCACGTGTATTGCGCTTCGTACTTGACTGAAGTATTTCCAAAACTAAAAATTATATACAATGGTTTGTCACTCTAATGCGATTTGTCAATTTTCACATAACACCAATATCTTCTCACTGGGATGAGAATGCGAGAATAAAAATGAAATTTTAAGGTCAAACTGTGCAATACGTGTTCCTTCATTTCCAGTCTAGCGTGAATATAAAAAAATAATTCTGACACCATGACCGAGGTTACTCTTGAAATAATGCATTATTTGAAATGTAATTGTCCTTAAAGAAAAATCAGTAAATAACTAGGACTTAAAATAACTAAATTTTTGGAAATCATCCTTAAAATTTGCAATATTGAATAATAATAATTAGAGAGAAACGTTAAGGATGTTCGATTCAAATTACTTTTCTGTTCAACATATAAAATTCTTATTTTTTCTCATCAACAATGCCAGATATCACAAAATGAAAACAGGTATCATTTTGTTGAAATATTATAGATGTAAAAACTCTTCTGTCAAATGGTTTTGCACCTTCGTTGTTTCTGTGAAGCATTTTTAATTCATTTCTAAAAAAATGATGTTAAACCTTCATTATACGTCATATTCTTTAAGATGAAACGTGGAACATAAGGTAATGTGGCTTATCGGGTCCATGTTATTGATTGGGGTAGTATATGTAGGAAAATCTCGAACGACAAATTGCGTTAAAATGCCTTTTTTCCAACATAGGACGTAGGGCAATATGTCACTTGAGGCAATATGGCGCAACGGGTAATGCGGCACAGAGGGTTTATGTTTTTGGTTAGGGTAGCATATTTGCGATAATATGGCATAAGGGGCAATATGACACAGGAATAATATAACACACGGGGTAATATGACATATGTGGTAATGTGGCACGCATTTAGTTTATTGTTGACTTCTGTAATTTGGTGATTGTGAATTCTCTCTCTCTTCTTGCTGAACATAAATTGCATTTTACATTTTTGTTCACCACGTTATTTTATAGATTTACCACTCCGCTATATTTAGTCATATTTCAGAATTCAGAAGACAAAGCAATCTAGCAGACGAAAAATGACGGAAAGGCTATTGTAGCAATGGTGGGAGGAGCCAGGAATTCGAATTGGGTATGTCGAATGCGCTTAATGCATTGGCCTGAGGCCACTGTTTTTCAAATCGTCCTGCAAACATTTATCTCCACGTGATCATACGTGTAACACTACGAGTGATGTACGATATTTCATTCAAAATCAGCATTTCATGAGACTGCAGGGCCGCCTAAAATGTGAGTCGTGAAAGAAGACGACTGACGTGACAGTCATCTGCTAGGGCTGTGATTGGTAATCTTGCATGGCGCGAAATTTTAAATGTTCATAAAATGGTGGTTTTGAATGAAAAATAAGATATGAAAGTATATCAGTTGTTCGATGTATCATCGGAAAAAGAAATTATTCCCATCTTAGTTACGTGCCATTTGGAAGTATTGAAAAAGTAAATTATACTTTAAAAAATCGACGTGAAACTATTTTGTTGAGTTAATTAGAAATTCAAAAAGTAAGCAAGTCTGACATAAGGAAGTTATTGAAAGTGAATGCACAGAAAATAAAACAAAAGGTAAAATGTTTCTCAGATTAATTTTGGAACGATTCAAATTGAACGTACATCGGTGGAAGCTTCATCGAAGTTAGGAGGATAATTCTGACGTCATCTACTACCTCATGTTGTCAACTGTGCCAATATCAAAACAATAGTGAGTTTTGAATGATTTTAATTTTTAAACGATAAAAATTGAAATAATTTTAATTAACGCTTTATACATTATTATAGTCTTCAAGAAACATACCAATTCAAATCGACATAGTTGAACGGATCTAAATTCAGGCATCGATAAAAGATAATTAACGTATGAATAATAAACGTATAATATGCGTCAAAATTTTATTATATTATTCTCTAGTCTGTGGAAAAAATATTTGATAAGCTTATTTACCTAAGTTAAAATTGATATCACTGATATGTATTTTAACGAGTTTAGTGACTCAATTTTTTTCCTTGAAACTCACTCTAATATAATGTGAATCTCCTTAATCAATTTTTAATATACTTAAAAAAATGATATTCGTGTATACTCTCGTCTTCATCTTGGCAATCATCTTCAATTCTATTGGTGAATACAATACTATAATAATAATACATATAATTTCAAAAATATTTTAAAGCTTTCCGCAAGCTACAATATGTCAGAAAATATCCGTATTGTACCTAGTTACTATTTTTTTTAAACTCTACATTGAAAATTTGATACATGATTTATGTTAGTGCTTTTTGCTCGAAGGAAAACAGAAGATAAACTTTACATCGATTTCAGGTGAATGATTCACTGCAACAGAAAAAATATATACTTGATATTGTAACTAAAAACAAATTTTCAACAAAATAGTTGAATTCTTAAGCACAACTGATTAACTGTAAACCAAAAAGTTGGATTTTACACAAAAAGATGAAATTTTTAACAAAAGGGATCAATTTTCAAATCAAAAAGAGGAATTTTTAACAAAAGTGTTAAATTTTCAACCAAGAACGATTTTTTAGGCCAAAAAAAAATTAACTTTTTTTGTGTCCCCATTCCTAAAAATGAATCGGCTCTCCAAATATAGCATGTCAAAATTTTCTTGAAATTTTTTCGGCTTATGTAATCAAGTTATGAATAATCAAAGTATAATATTAAAAAAATGTTTGTTACATTGAACACTTATCTCTGGAAATAATTATTCGTACAGTTTCGCCCCCTACAATTAAATTGTGGTATAAAATTGATATCAGTAATATACATTTTAATAAATTTCGAAAATAATTTGTTATCTTGAAACTGACTCTGATGAAATGTAAATATCTCATAAGAATGAGGTTGATGCCTATAATCACAAGAATAATCATTAATTACACAGTTAATAAAATTCTTCTAAATATATTTTTAAGCTTTCCGCGAAAACAATTTGTATGAAAACGTCATCATATCCCAATTGCTATACTTTCAAGACTTGAAAATATTAAACATCTTTTCTGTTATGGCTTTTCTGACTGATAGCTGATCCGCTCCCTACTATTTATTTGGCCTAAATTACGAAAAATATTGTCTTGAAAAATGGGAGACAATGCACCCCAGCACTTGACTGCAAAGCTTATTTTGGTCCTCAGATATACCTCACAATGTTGCTACAAGACGTTTCTCAAATACCAACTTAAACAAATATAATCATCTCCTCCCTGTTGCAGAGCTAAGTTCACCTTTCGATTGTCTGCCTAATGGTAAACCTATTCCTGGTGTTCCTCGTGATGGACCTTCTAATTCTTCTGATAGACATTCACCTCAAATGCCTCTTCCTCCTGCCGAGCCAGCTATTCGCACCAGGTCCAGGTCTCCTCCTTTAATGCCTCAACCTACATACAGGCCCATTGCTCCGGCTATAATGCTTCCTTCTACTGACGGAAATGTATTTGGACTTGAACAAATTGGATACATTCGGCTTATTCCTCGTGCGTTTAAGGATCAGATATTCGAACTTCAAAGATACACTTTTCCTGCCAATAATTTGTTAAAAATAAAAATAGGAAATGGATATGTGCCTGTGCCAACAAATGAGCAAATTGTATTATCAAAATCCAATGGTGACGTATTTGCAATAGTGGAGGGTTTCACAATTCTTGCTGGATTATATGCATATGAGAGTAGCATTATAAAACGGGCGAAAGTAAACCTGACAAGCGGCACGATTACCCTATTGACCCGAGATGAAGCCTATCAAACTCCAGTAGGTGCAAAGTACCCAATCATTAATCGTTTTACAGTAATGCATGTAAACCCCGGCCCACAAGCTTGAGCGCGCCTACGGCGCGCTTCTATTGTGTCTCGCACTTGGCGCTCAATAATAATGTATTGATCTCACTGTGTGCACTCGGTTGTTGTACATCTTTCACGTTTTTACGTTTTAAAATTAAAGTTTACTATGTAATTTGGTGATTGTAATTTGGATACTGTCCCGTCGGTGTCAGCCTTCCTGGAACTGCTGGCCCATGCACTTCCTCAGCACGCAGGGCTCGGAAGGGCTGTGGTGTGCGAGTGCCCTGTCGAGTATATTGCGCAAGATTATGCATTCCAATTGGAAACGCTTCAGGCGGCCCTGACTCTTTACGTTTAGATTCCCCTGACTTGTGGTCAAGGATATTCGAAGACAACCCCCGAAACTGGACTGAAACCGAGAGTTCGGCGTCGTCACGATCAGAAAGAACTCATTCGCCACTCACGATTACTTTGGACGAGGAAGTGATTGAGACCACTCAGGATTCTTCCCTTTCGAAAACCCCAGCTCACCACTCTCGAGTATTCCGACTAAACCCCTTGTAGAAGACAACTATCTGGATATCCGAACCTTACCAATTCGATTGACGCCGCTATCTCTTCCTAGATTCCCACCACAATGCTGTGTACCCGACCATCAACGTCAAAGCCCTCCGCGGAGCCCGAAGAGACTCAAATCGATCATCGTACAACCTCCGAAAAGATCCCGGGGAATAGATCCTCCACGGTAACAATCTTTTGGCAGAACCATATCAAAACAAGCTTCCAGGAACATGTTTTAAAATATTGTTACATCGAAACCTTCTGTCAGATGGTGTGAATATTCTATAGAAGCATATTTTAAATAGGGTTTAAAGTATTTCTTTTATTGTCGACATGCATATGTCGTTTGAAAATTTGCTTCCTTGAATTCTCATTCCCAGCCTTCAATTCCTCTTCCCTACTCACCCTTATTCCTAATCAATTCTCCTACTTCCACTCCCTAATGTTATATAATTTCCCTCTTTTTATGTCCCCTTCCTTCATTTCCTCTTCTTTGCCTTCCTGATTTAACCTCACTCCTCCTACTTCTCCTTCCATCATTTACCCTTACATCCCATCAGTTTCCATCCTTGGAAAAAATACGACGGACGAATGGACGGGCAAGCACATGACCGAAAGTATAAGACTTTGTAACCGGGGCTTTGAGACTAAAAATTAACGACCTTACAGAAGTTTTATTTTCATACCTGCTCTTCACATTCTCAATACTTCTTTGTTATAAGGAGAAATTTTGCCATCATTTATTTCGTGAAATTTCTTTCCATATTCCATTAAAAAGTAGAAACTTGAAACTAAAATTAAAAGTGGTAGCATAAACAAAAAACCCAAACAAAAAAGCGTTTTGTAGCCTATTATGTTAATCGAGTCGCTTTATTCTACCCTCCCATACTTAACCCATAAGCCCCTACGCATGATTTTACTCTCTTCTTATACTTTCCCTCTTCACACTTCTCCTCACACCAACTACCTCTACTTCTTTCACCCCTTCCCTTACCTTCCCCTAATTTTCACTCATATGCTTCTCCTCTCCTCGATTCCCCTAATAACCCACCTCAAGCTGCCCCTCTCTTCCCCGTGAGAAATTGAAATATTCAGAAATTTATTTCTTTGGTTTCAAATTAAAATTGTATGTAAAATTTGTCTGTCATCGGTTAAAAATCAATTTCTGAAACTAAAAATTGAACTATACCATTTTTGGTTGAAGATTGATCATTTTTACTTTGAAGTTGAACTATCCCTACTAATAATGATACGTCTAGCTAATAATAATATTAAAAATAATACAAATAAAATAGAAGAAATCTGTATTATCATTGGAGTCGATTACGATCAATCATGTGTATCATCTTTCTTGTTGTATCATCATCTTTCACAACTGTGACACTGGAAATCAACAATATCGATCTAAGGTAACTCCTCAAATAAAATAAATTCTTAACGTCTTTTCAGACTAGATGGAGTTTGAATTTTTAAATAAAAATTTTTTATGTTATGAAAAAAGATCTTTCTCCTTCGCTCAGCTGGGAATCAAACCACAGGTTGTCCGATTGCCGGTGGGGTGCTCTTACCACTAAGCTACTAGAGAGATCATGTCCGAAAACACGTTAAGAATTTATGTTATACTGTATTCTGTTACACCATCTATATGCCTCACTTATAAAAGCCAAAGTAAAAAATCAGATGTGAAATAATTCCGCCAACAGCTCCTCGACAAGAAAATGCACGGAAAATTTCACAGAAATGCAGAAAGTCAGCCCTTTTCAAATAAGCTAACTTTTGCTTTCCTCAGATTATCAAGATGTAATTCAGGTATAGAGGGTGTTTAACGATGTATAATTTTTTTCAGAAATTATTCAAAAAACTAGAATTCGCAGGATCTAGACAAAGTCCATGAAAATTCAGCATTTTTCGAAGAACCATCAATTTATTAATATAAGTCAAGTCAAGGAAAAGGGGGTTGGTAGAACACCTTTATGATTGCTTACCGAAATACTTATGTCAACCTGTTACTTCTTGCTAATTTTTTATTAAGTCCACATTCTTTCTGAATAAGCGATGCGAAAATAAATCTAAAAAGCCGTGTGGTTATCCCATTGGCCAAAGAAGAATTTAGACACGCTCCAGTGGGTCCCCAGCACCCAATTAGCAATCATTTTAGAGTATAGCACTTAAACCCGTGTTTAAAGTAGTTTCATCAACAACAATTCAGTCAGTGAATCTGAAAACGTTGTTGCAATACGTTGCAATACGTGTCCTTTTATCTCCAATCTAGAATGATATATAAAAAAATCATTCTGACACCATGACCTAGGTTATTCTTGGAATTTTGCATTATTTGAAATGTAATTGAACTCTAAGGAAAAGTGGTAAATTACTTGGACTTAAAATAACGACATTTTTTTGGATAACCTTCAAAACTTACAATATTGAATAATGATTAGAGAGAAGCGTTTGAATAAGAAATAGAAGCCTCTGGTAGTACCTTGTTTTTGTTTGAGAATGAGCTGAATACATTATATAATTGATCAATTTTTAACTAGAAGGGTGAGCATATATATTATTTTGTAATTAGTAGTAGTATACCATTAAGCCATTTCCCTTTCAGGGTAGGCGTGACACTACCCGATTCGGGTAGTGTTTCTAGGTGGATAGTTTCTTGTAGTAAATAACTACAGGTGTGGGCTCACCACACCCACGATGTGCCAACAGCACTCAGTAGTTTTCTCGAATGGTCAGACATCCAAGTACTAACCGCCCCCAACGCTGCTTAACTTCAGTGATCTGACGAGAACTGGTTTTTTCGGCATGGTATGGCTGTTGACTGTTGGCTGTTGTTGTAATTAATTTCGAAAAATTATAAAATATTATTCCAAATTCAACCGGACAATTTTGAATAGAAAGCGTTCACATTGCCAGGCTTGAAAATCATAAGAATTCGATAATTTCAAGTAACAACGCAGAACTAGATGAATAACATTTTTATCTCGAGGCGACGTGACGATAGATATCGAGGCTCTTCAAGAAGACGATCAAGGACACCTCGCAGACGATCTAAAACGATCTAGATCACCGCGAAGGCGTTCGAGATCATCGCGAAGACGTTTAAGATTGAGGCGAAAACGATAAAAATAATTTCGGAGACGTTTAAGATCTCGGAGACAATCAAGAACACCTCAAAGGCATTCGAGTTCCTCAGGAACAACACGGAATCGACATCCCTTCAAAGTAATTTTTTCCCTCTCCCATATAATTAAGCCTTAAAGAACCTGTACGAGAGTCGGGGCATAAGTTGTCTTACAAATAATTTCCATTGAGCCTACGCGAGCGGTAGGACATAATTAATAATTGAAATGCTCGAAGAACCTGTACAAGAGACATGGCATGGGCCATCTTTAAAACTTTTTTCGTTTGGGCGCCCACGAGAGGTAATACAAAATCGATTATTTAGTCTGGGAAGACCATAAGTTTTTTCAGAAACTTCAGTGTCGAACCAAAATGGTGATCAGATGTTACCCGGAATTCGACCAGACTGCAACAAGGGTACCAATGTGGCAGCAGACGATGCAGGGTTATCCAAAGCCGGCGATCCTCAAGAACAGGCCTGCCCAAGTAGGGAAAAACTGCTCATTCGCCACATGTTCGAGTTCCACCACCACGTCCCTATTCTCAGGTCCAGAGGCTTGGGGGGTGGTCGCTCTCGTGAAGTTGAATGAGTAGAGGTCGGTGGTGGTGTTAAATTCCCATCTGGCAAATAAGCAGTTTTCCCCTACTTGGGCAGGCCTGCTCAAGAACGAAAGAAAAATACATCCGGAAATCAAGAAAATCCAGTGTGCGAAGAAGCCGTCAAAGCTCTTGGTCCAGACTCTGGCGCAAGAACGAAAAAAGAGTTGAAACTTCATCCGCTTCAAAACATCATATGAAGGAATTCCCTTAAGGTTGGGTTGAAGAAGGACGAGCTTGGCCAACCACTCCTAAACTACCTAAGGAATGGAGATTGTCTTTCAAAAGCACCAAAATTAAATGTTGAGGTGCAAGAAGGTTTGACTACATCAGCAGCCAAGAGAGACAAATTTTTCATCGAATCGCAGAATATATTTAAATCGGCTCTATCAGAATTTGAAGTACAGATTTTCTAACATGCTGTATGATCTAGAAGAGAATCCAGAGAAAATGCAGACACTGTTAGTTATAAGTGATTTCCAGAAAAGCTTTTATCTCTTGGAGTTCAAATCGCAACCATCTGACAAGAAAATGAAAATAAACGCCTCGAATCCTCTAAAATGGTAGGGGCCAGTTACTCTCCAGGCGACCGGATTTCAGCCGGCCCCCAAATTCAAGAATGTTGCGAAGACGAATGACACTTTGAAGCGCAAACAGAATCAGGAAATTGGTAAGGATCATCCACAAACTCAGGCTCATTGATATTGTCGCCAGCAGGGTTACAAGAAATAGAGGAAGGTCCTGTCAGTGAAAGACTTACTGGTTTTAAACAAGAATGGCAGAAACTAACCAAGGACCGATTTGTGCTGAATTTTATGAAGAGATATAAAATTTTTTTTGACAAAACACCTAATTAAACAAATCTGCCAGTTTCTAAAGTTTAGGATGAAGAGCTCTTAAATAGTAGGCAAGCTATTGAAACATTGATCGTAAAGTGAGTGCTTGTAAAACGCAAATCAAACAAGACTAAATTCATCTCCACATATCAGTTAGCCAAAAAATCGGATGGTTCTGACCGATTTATCTTGAATTTAAAAATGTTGAACATTCATGTTGAAGCCTACTTATTAGTATCGGTTGCTCAAGAAAGTAGAAAGTTTCTGACATTTATTTTTGACGATGAATCTCTTCAATGGCCAATCACTACCAGGAAGAGGAGTCCCCACAAGTAATTGGCCATTCTACCTTCTGCTTCGAATAGGTCATTTCACAATCGCTACCTGTTCCAAAAAGTTTTACTTATCGTCTACGAGTGATGTATGATATTTTATTAGAAATAAGCATTTTATAAGATAGTAGGGCCTTCTGAAATGTGAGTCGTGAAAATTTACGACTGACGTGGCAGTCATCTGCGTGGGCTGTGATTGGTAATCTCGTATGGCGCTATATTTTAAATTTGGTTCAGCCGGAAGTAGAGTGCCAAGTAGGCAATCCCAGTAAGCGCAAAACCATGAACATCCCAAGAACGTCCTCGGGACGTTCCTAGGACTTTCAATGTCATTCCAATCAACGTCTCTAAGACGTCCAATGTCCTAAAGATGTCCTAAAGACGCCTTAAAGACATCCCTTAAAGTCTTGAGAGCATCCCTAGGATGTCCAAAAGACATGTTCCAAAAGACGTCTTAGGGATGTCCCGAAGACCTCTCTAGGATATCCTTAATTTTTTTGCTCACAGGGATGTGGTGTTATCATATTCCTCAATAATACGGTTAGAGACAACAGTCTGCGCTATCCAGTGGCAATTTTTGGAATTATTTACGTGTCAGTGTGGCGCTTTTCAGAACTAGTTACATGCCGCCAGCTGACACTTTTTGATAAAGGGCTATCAATGCTCACTTTTCAGGGGGCGTTATAGGCTTATGACATGGTGGTTTAAAATAAAAAATGAAATATGAAAGTATATCAGTTGTTGGACGTTTGATCAGGAAATGGAATGATTCTTCTCTCAGTTACGTGCTGATAGTGAATGCACAGAAAAAACAAAAGTTCAAATGTTTTTCAAAAGAAATTTGGAACAGTTAAAGTAAAACGTATTTTGGCAAAAGTTTCATCGACGTTAGGCGAATCTGTCTGACGTCATCTACTACCAAATGTTGTCAGTTGTGCCAATAGTGAAACAATAGTGAAAATAGTGAGTTTTGAATGATTGGAGGATTTTCAATCGATAGGGTAAAATTAAGTTCAAAAATCGGAAGCCTTGATAGTTAAACAATTATTTTAATTTATCAAGGATTAAAATAAAAATAATTTCAAATAACGCTTCAAAAATGATGAAATTCTTCAAGAGTAAATACCAATTGAAACATATATAGTTAAACGTACATTGAAAGATAATTATTGTGTGAATAATAAACGTGTAATATGGGCCAAATTTTTATTATATTATTCTCTTGGCTGTGGAAAAAACGTTTGATAAACTTATCAAGCTAAATTAAAATTTATATCAATGATATCAATTTGTCCAAATTTATTGACCTGATTTTTATCCTTAAAACTGCTTCCAATTAAATGTGATTCTCATCTTTCAGTTCCTCCTATAATTTGAAAAAATGAGGATCGTGTATACTCTGTTCTTCAACTTGGCAATCATTCTCAATTTTGTTGGTGAATACAATACCATAGTAACAACTAATAATATATGAATAATATATGTCAAATATTTTAAGACTTTCCGCAAGTTACCGTTTGATTGTAGTGCTTTGCACTCACAAAAAAAAACAGAAGATAAAACTTACATTGATTTTAGCTGAAAGAACAGGAAAATATTAACGAAATTGTTCTGGGAATTAGGATATAAGATTTGTAAATAGTCTGCATGTTAATAAAAAAATAATTAGAAGACATACATTTTGCAATCAAAAAGACAAATTTCTAACAAAAGAGTTGACTTTTCAACCAAGATGTACGAAAATTCGTTTATGTCAGTTATTTATAGCAACAATATTTTTCCATAAAAAAATCTTTAATTTGCAATTGTGCGCAAAGTTCAGTCCGGTTCAATTTGAGCTTACTTTTCTAAAATTAAAGGAAGGTAAAAAGGAGTACTAAATGGTTACCTAAGCAGTTTTGAGATAAAAAATATTCCTGCTCGTGTTACATTGTTTCAAATATAGCTATAAATTTCCATTGTTTCACTTTTTCATTAGAATATCTCGAAATCGTGAAAAATTGTTACGTTGAACTTTTATCTGTGAAAACAATTATTTGTTCAGCTTGCCTACCTGCGACAGAATTGTGGTATAAAATTGATATCTGTGATTTAAACTTTAACAAATTTCGCAACTAATTTCTTCCCCTCACCTGTAATATATGAGGTATTGAGGATAGTATATATTATATAACTAAACATAAACACTAGCATAATCATTAGCTACACTGCTTACCAAATTTTTCAATAACACTTCAATAAATTGTGACTCCACTTGGAAAAGATGAGAATAATTTATTCTTTTGTTTTGTCCTTGAAAATTGTCTTTAATTATATGAGTGAATATAATTGTATAATTATATGAACAAGAAAATTCGTTTGGCTGAAAACATGCTTTCCATGTTGAGTGTGTGACTGACTACATACTCAGTCGGCAAAAAAAGTGAGGATGTCCTAGAGACGACTTCAGGACATCCCTAAGACGTCTTTTGGAACATGTCTTTTGAACATCCTAGGGATGCTCTTAAGACGTCTAATATCAGTGCAAAAGATGTCTTGAGAACGTCCTGTGTCCTTAAGGTTATCTTTAGGTCATTCAACGTCTTAGAGACGTTGATTGAACTGATATTGAACGTCTTAGGAACGTTCCCAGGATATTGCTTGGATGTTCATGGTTTTATCCCTACTGTGTAACATTTGACAGGCCGTTTACGGAAAGTGTACGAGAGTTCGCCCACGAATTGAGGATCCACAATCACACACTGAAAAAGTCAAATCTGCTATGAAGCAGCACTCTGTTGACAAAATACGAGTGCTATATAACACCAGGAAAATAATGGAGAAGAGAGAGGGATTGTCAGAGAAAATCGGCAGTTTCTCGCTGACCCAACTTGCCTCTTCTGCGATCTCCCTCCTTCTGTCATAAATCTATTCCAGCCTGACATGGTAGTACCTTTCTGGAAAGAGGTTTGCAAGCTCTGGACACACACATTTGATCTTTCAATCTTCTGACAGTACTTTTGAGGATCGCTATTTTTCTGTCCGCCCTCAGACTTGCCTCACAACAATGCTACAAGAAGTTCATGAAATACCAATTAAAAAAATATATAATCCTCTCTTTCCTGTTGCAGAGCTAACTTTACAGTTCGAGTGCTTGCCTAATGGCGAACCTATTCCTGGTGTTCCTCGTGGTGGACCTTCTGATTCTTCTAACAGAAAATCACCTGCAAGGTCTCTTGTTTCTGCAGAGCCATCTCTTCGCGTTAGATCCAGGTCTCCATCTTCAAGGCTTCAACCTTCTTACATGGCCATTGCTCCACCTAGAAGGCTACCTTCTTCTGACGGAAGTGGTTGTGGACTTGAACAAATAAATTTTATTCGGCTCATTTCCCTTCACAGCCCGCACAAGATATTCGAACTTCGAAGATACAATTTCCCTGCCAATAATGTAATAAAAATAAGAAGAAAAAAGGAATTTCGATTGGTACCAAGCCATGAACAAATTGTATTATCATCATCCAATGGTGACGTATTTGCAATATTGGAAAGTTTTAATGTTTTTGCTGGAATATATGCATATGAGAGATCCCTAATAAGAAGGGCGAAAATAAACCTGATAAGCGGCGTGGTTACCCTATTGAGCCAAGAAGAACTCAGTCAAACTCCAGTAGGTCCCCACCGCCTTATCATGAAGAATTTTAGAGTAGAGCATCTAAGCCGCGTGTAAACCAGATTCATTAACAACATTGTTTCAATTCGCAAAACTTTTAAAATTAAAGGTTACCATTCATTTCTGTAATTTGGTGATTGTGAATTCTCTTGTTGGAGTTTTTTTCGGCCTGAACGAGTACATTCTCATCATGTGTATCGCGCTTCGCACTTGATTAAAGTATTTCTAAAACACAAAATTGTCTATATTATGTTGAGAAACAAAATTTTTTATGCCTTTAATCATTGTGCTAAAAGGCAATTCAGGCCGATAATTACTTCGGAAGTTATCGTTTTGACAGACAACGAAAACAACGGCGACAACGACGACAGATTGTCACCAAAGTAAAATCCATTTTTTCGCAGTCAGTGACTCTTGACAAAGTTAAGGTTTAATGAAGTACGCGAAGGTCATTTTTCACATCACACTAACACCTTATTGGAATTAGAATGTAAAAATAAAAATAAAATTGTATTGTCTAACTGTGCAATACGTGTCTCTTTATTTCCAACCTAGAATGATATATGAAAAAATCATTCCGACACCATGAGCTAGGTTATTCTTGGAATGTTGCACTATTTGAAATGTAATTAGTTTAAGAGAATTTTAGAAAAACTGTATCACTCCAAGGAAAAGTAGGAAATGACAACGACTTGAAATAACAAACTTTTTGAAAATCATCCTTGAAATTTAAAATATTGAATAGTAATTAGATTGAAGCGTTTACGATGGAAGAAAGTTATCAATTAAATCATTCATAATTATCAGAATTTCAGGATGAGAAATAAAAGCCTTATGCTACCTTGGTTTTCTTCTAGAATGAGCAGAGTACATTATGTGCTTGGTCAATGTTTAACCAGTAGGGTGAGAATATACAGAATATAAAATTAAATTCTTCTAAATTATAGAATTATATTTTGAATTTGAAGGTATACTTTTGAATAGATAGCGTTCACATTACGAGGTTCAAAATTTCTAAGCGTCAAAAATAATTAAGTTTGAAAATTGAATTTTCCAAAATTGTACAATTTCCAATTGAGAGCCTTAATATTTTGATAATAATGAAACTCAAAATTGACAAAACTACGAAAATTTTATAGATTTAATGCTATTGCATTTTGATAACCTGTAGTGTAAAATTGTTTAATTTTTTCGTTTTAAATAAACGCGGTTGGAGGATGTTCAGTTTGCATTACTTTTCTGTTCAAGGATAATAATATTTTGAGTTTTAAATTTCACAATTCAAATTGCTTAATTTTCAATTTTGATCATAACTTTTAGAATTGAAGCATGGCAGTGCAGAACTAGATAAATAACCTTTTTATTAAAAATGGGTTTATTGCATAACAAATTCTTATTTTTTTCATTGAAAAGGCCAGATTTCACAAAATAACAAAATGTATTTTGTTCTTGAAATATTATAGATGTGAAAATTCTAATGCAAAATCGATTTGTACTTTTTGTTGTTCCTGAGAAAAATGCTAAAATTCGTTTTTTGAAAAATAATTATTTTGAATGAGAAACAGTAGTTTACCAAGAACGAAAATCAGAAGATATGTAATGCATATTATCATTAATTTCTAAAAAAAATGTTTTTAGAAAACGTTTCTTATACTTTTATATTTCATAAACAAAGTGACGTTACCCAAAATTTTTGACTTTTGAAGAATACCGTTTGTCATGAAATATTCAGATCCATTCAAAAAGATCTAGAATCAATGACACAACAATTAAGAAATGATTTTCAGTAGAACCCTGGAAGTTTAAACATTTTTTGAATTTGTTAGAAATGTATGGTCACTTAATTTCAACTAAATTTTTACAATGTATAGACAAAAGGGGTTTGTGAGTTGGATTAATGAAAATTAATCAATTTGTTGTTATATAGTAAACACATTTTATAAACAATAATCTGTTCCCGCTATTTGGAAGAAAATAAATAACATACTTTTTATACAATTGACCCTGAATTATCCTGTCATTATGGTTAAATAATTGTTTAAACAAACTGATTTAACAAATTAGCTCCTTAGCCATATTTCAAAATATAGTTAATTTTTTGAACATAATTAACTGCAAATAACTGAAGTTCAACCGTTGTTAGTACCCTTGGCCAATGGCTGATAATTATTATTGTTATCAACAATTTCATAAATAAAGTTTGTTTGTCGTATCATCTTATCTTATAAACTGAAAAACCATTTTTCATGTTCGAATCAACTGTCAATGATTAATTGCCATCACGTTCGGTCAATCGATAATAATGCCATTATATGACATTATTTATCAAAAAATTTTTATCATTAACATTATGATGGATATTATTAAAGCAAGTAACGTTTGCACCCAAATAATAATCATCAATATTAGGGCAAATAATCAATTGATGCGACGAATTTAGAACGTTTTACGAGCTTCCCTAATAATACCAAATAATAATTTGTTTACTACATAACAAATTGTTAAATTTCTTTCATTAATCCACCTCACAAACCCCATTTGTCTATAAATTTTACAAATTTATTTGAAATTAGGTAACGAAGCATTGCTAATACTCACGAAATTATTTTTATTCACCATTTCATACCTGAAGTGAAATTTATATCAGTGATATAAATTTTAACGAATTTAGAAATCTAATTTTCTTCCTTGAAACTAAATCGAATTATATCTCATCAATTAGTTCTTTCTCTACTTTGAAAAATGAGTTTCGTGTGTACTTTAGTCTTCACTTTGTCAATCATCAATAATTCTATTGGTAAATATAATAATATAATATATATTTCGGTTCCTTCGGAATCGAACTGAAGGGTCTATGACAAAGCTACCAGACGCGTCCTCAGGTTGCGGATAGAGGGTCCCTGTAACAAGAGCTTCTGCTTAATATGGATACGATAATTGATAAGCAGTCGCCGGCACTCTTCCAGGAACGTTTAAGAAGGAAAGCCCTCTAAACAGAGACAATACGACCGTTCCGAAAGCAGAATAGCACCTGGATTAGGTGACTTAAACCATTTCCCTAGCTGCTTGTCGGAATAACAATCAGGCCACAAAAAATATGGAGATGCGGTTTGAAATGTTCGAATGCACAGAGCACCAAACGGCGAATAGTGCCGACCACCCTAGAGTTCGGGGTGCTGCAAATAATTGAGATGATGACTGCCACCATGCCAGCATTAACCCCGCTCGCGGAGGCTTTATAGCGCCTATTCACAATCTGTGGTGCCTGACCAACCCAGAGCTTCAACAAGTTTCGCATCTGTTTTTGCGAAATCAAGATGCCCACCTCTCGAAAACGGGATATAAGCACGGAGCGCTTCCCCAAACCGCTGCATGAACAAGCTGCATGCAAGAAGAAAGAGGCGACATTAAGAACAACCGCGAAAAGCAGGCAACCCCTGAGAGATGATAGCGATTTTAGGACAAGAAGGAACATCAACATCCAGGTTCCGTTTATGCCCCAAGATCTTGCTAAAATCGATGTGTCCCTTTGTAAGGATTTTTCTAATAAGACCGACCTCTGGACCATAAATTATTCAGTTTGCGGTGCGGCGAGATTCGGCTGATTCTAAGCGGAGGCTAGAACCGAAGATAAATCAAAATCCTAAAAGACGCTTGTGTCATCTGAACAAGAGGATTGAATTGGCAATACAGAATGTTTCCCGTGTTTAGTTTGTGATCAGCTACATAACATCTGATAGGCTGTTCACAGAAGGGGTACAAAAGTTCATCCACGGACTGGTGATCTACCATAACACACTGAACAAGTTAAACCTCCTGACAATGAAGCAGCACATTGTTCACAAAATACGTATGTTATTTGATGCAAGGAGAATAATGCAGAAGAAAGAGGGATGGGTCAGGACGGATCAACAGTTTCTATCTGACCCAACGCACCCCAATAGTGATCTCCCTGTTTCTTTAAAAAATCCACGCAAGCGCGAAAAGGTAGTCACTATTTGGAAAGAGGTTTACAAGGTCTTAACACTGAAATTGAACAAGGCACTGAGAATATCATCCGCTTCATGGAGCTTTGCAAGATCAGATGGTATTAGGAGCTTCTGGCAGAAGAAGTTTACCTCTACACACCAACATCTAGCGTGCATCTTTTCAACTAATATTTGAAGCCGAAGACAACCATTCTGCAGTGGCTAGTGTTATGATGCAACGTACTCCTACTGAAGAAAGGCGACTTGTCCAACCCAGAGTACTTTCTTTTTTTTTCCCCCTGTGGAGTAGGTGAGAATGCATTTACGCAATAAATGTGGGACTCAACCTAAAAAACGAAGCTCACCTTCTCTTCCTGCCAACCCATGTCCTCGGAACCGCTTATCGCATTACTTCAAGGACATGGGGGTAACGCCATAAAAGCCGTGCTTCGGCTTCCAATTTTGAGCGCCAGCTTGGCATTCTTCCAACTTTCATCCAACCAAGATGCACGCATCGTCCTTAGTAGTGTGGTGGTACCACACATCGTGCTCGTCGGCCTTCGGCATCTTGGTTGGGTGTAGTCGGCTATTTACGTCGTTCATCTGGCTTCTTCACCGAGGCTGCCTCTCTGAACGACGTACACCTCATCGTATCCGGCAGACGGTTGGTCTAGGGGTTCCCATCTTTTGTGGCGCAGAGGTAGCACTACGGCGAACCTTCGCACGCCGCAGCCCTATGGCCCTACTTGCTACATCATGTACATGCTCTAGTCCTATCTGGACCCTCACAATCCTTCGTCTTTTTCCGAACCCTACAGGACATCCAACCCACCTTCAGATGTCCTGTCTGGATTAATCGCGACGCCAGCTCCCTTCAGGTATCCCCTGAAGGCCCTCTTTGTCATGCTCACCTCCCCGTTCTCCGGATCTATTCCGTCGAAGTGACCTCGCACGGCGTACTTTACCTCCTCCGTGTCATTAGTCGAGTCCAATTTGAGGACCTCGAACTTCACGCGCGGAACATGTTCCCGCACGAAATTTCCAGCGCCAACTGCCTCCCTGATGGCAGAAGACAGTTTAGCCCTACCGTCCGCTGCAGGACCCACATCTATGAGAATTTCTCCTTTCCTTGTCTCTCGGACACCCCTGATTTTGACACCAAGGGTGTCTGGTGTAACCCTCTTAGGTCCTTTAGGACCTCGGCGTAGCTTGAACCCTCAGCCGGTCTTATCAAGACTGCCTCGGGTCGAGCTCTCCTCTTCGAATCCTTCTTCTTGTTGTGTTTGGGTGCAATTGTTGTGGCCCCTACATTTTTTCTCTTCGGAGTGAAGGACGCCACAGTGGTAGTGCGGGTCCTTAGATTCTTTACTCTCTGCCTTGTGTTACTTACCTCAACGGGACTCATAAAAGGCTCCCTCTCTCGTTTCCCAATTTGGGAAATAGCAGCTTCCACAGCTTCTTCGGTTTGAGTCCTGTTTTGGCTAGGCTTTTTCTTCGTCTTGAGTTTCTGCTCCAAATCATACCCCTCTTTTGAGGCGGGAAATCCAATTTGTATTGGCACGGTTTCGAAATAGTGATCGGCGTAGGATTGGGTGTAAACCAAATTCCTCGCCAGTCCTTCCACTTCGTCTAGACCATGCCCAATTGGTATGAATATGTTCCTCTTAGTGGAACAGGAAAGCTGCATCTTTCGTATTGCGTTTCGCATCTGGTCGGTGAGTCCTTTAGCCTCCCTCAACTTTTTTTTCACCTTTATGATATCCCTCTTGACATAAGTCTTTTGACTTAAGTCAGGATCTTCCACCACATCAAATTCTCCTCCCAACTCCTCACACACACTTCTGTTAAAATTTTGACGATTCTCCATTTATTTCCCACAAATATCTGGGAAAGTATAGGTCCACCCCCGCAGAGCCCCGCATGCAGGGGTAAGGTCTGTATACTCTAGAAGGCGACCTGGTATCCTAGAGACACCGTTTGGAACACCATACCCTGGTGCCATTCAGTCTTTGGCACGGTTGTTAACGCCTTGACTTGGGGGTCTTTCCTTCAGGACCACCCCTGGACCATTTTCCGTGACTGTTTATTGAGCTGTGTAACCGTATTCAGCAGAAACCCTCGGTACAGGGCCAATAACTTGCCGCAACGCACAGGACACATAGGAATAGTTGGAGTCGATACACCACTTTTGGCTAATTTTTTGTGAAGTTCACTTTTTTCGGAATAAGCGATACTGTCACGTGACTTGCCGCAAATACTACTTGTTGCCTTTTTGCCAATATTTTGTGGGTTAAAAGTTTTTCGAAATGGAAGTGACCGCAGTGTGACTCACCACTAACGTGACTTTCTCCGAATGTAACTCACCCCAATGTGACTTTCTGCAATGTGACTTTCCACAAATGTGACTTGCTACAGTCTGTCTTGCCGGATCTTGATTACACACTAATGAATTTATCCTGAGAGGAGAATTTGAATATCAGACAATAAACAGTGAAGGAATCAGAGGCGCTTTTGAAACAAGAAGATCTTGTTGCATGCATAATGTGAGTACATTATTCTACAATATTCCTTAAATTGAATTCCTTCCAACTCTCAGGTTGTTATTTATATCTAGACAGTGATGACTTAATCTAAACATCTTTGCTTTCCCTTAGATGTCATAAGGTCATTATTAACCTAACACTTGCAATACTATCTACTACACATGAGAGAAAACTGTCTTAAAATGTCACATTTACCAAGATTCTCAAAATAAGACTGTCTGGGCAATTTTGGTTGTAATTCAAATCTACACTGATCTTGACGTACTTTTGAGTTTCGGCATTTTCCTGTCTGTCCTCAGTCTTGCCTCACAATAATGCCGTGAAGGGTTAATGAAATACCAACTTGAGAAATCGTATCGTCTTTTTTCTGTTACAGAGCTTAGATCACAGATTTAGTGCTTACCTAATGGCGAGCCTATTCCTCGTGTTCCTCGCGGTGGACAATCTTATTCTTCTGACAGATATTCGCCTAAAAGGCCTCTTCCTCCGGCCGAGCCACCTCTCTGCGTCAGGTCCAAGTCTCCTCCTCCAAGGCCTCATCCTCCTTACAGAGATATTTCTTCACCTGCAAGGCTTCCTTCTTTTGACGGAAAATTGATGTGGACTTGAAGAACTCAGCTTTATTCGGTTTATTTCCTTCTACATTGCGCACAAGATATTTGAACTTCGAAAATGCAATTTTCCTGTCAATAATGTAATAACAATGAAAGTAGAAAAGGAATATGGATTTATGCCAATCCAAGAACAAATTGTATTATAACCATCCAATTGAAATGTTGCTATCTTGACCGCACAATTTGAGGCTAGGAGCCAAACGTTTTTTCTAAGGACTGACTTATAGAATACAATAAAAAACCAATTTTTAATAATTTTGTATACTTCCCTCGTACACTGTTCTCTATCAGATTTATTCTCGTGAAATAATCTTACGTGCTTATTGACATTTCCGACACTACTGAACGTTTTCGTGCAAACAGGACAGGAGAATACCCTTGCTGAAAATAAATTGCATTTCACTTTTTTGTTCATCACGCTATTGTCTAAGTTTACCACTCCGCTACATTTAGCCAAATTTCAGAATTTAGAAGACAAAGCAATCTAGCAGACGAAAAATGACGCGAAGGCCATTGTAGTTATGGTGGGAGGAGCCAGGAATTCGACTGGTCCATTTTTCTTCGAATAAGTTATTTTGCAATCACTAGCTGTTCCGCAAAGTTCTACTTATCGTCAAATCGTCCTGCAAACATTGATCTCCACTTGATTAGACGTGTCTAACACTACGAGTGATGTACGATATTTCATTTGAAATCAGCATTTCATGAGACTGCAGGGCCGCCTGAAACGTGAGTCGTGAAAAAATACGACTGAAGTGGCAGTCATCTGCTTGGGCTGTGATTGGTAATCTCGCATGGCGCGAAATTTTAAATGTGATTCGGTCCGAGCTAGAGTGCCATGTGGTGTCATTATTTTGTCTCAACAGTACGGTTAGAGAGAACATTGTGCGTTATTCAGTGGCCATTAATGAAACTATTCACGTGTCAGTGTGGCGCTTTTTTCAACTAGTTACATGCTGCCAGCTGACGCTAATCAGTAAAGAGCTATCTGACGCTCACTTTTCAGGGAGGGTTACAGGCTCCTAACATGGTCATTTCAAATAAAAAATAAAATACGACAGGATATCAGTTGTTCGATGTATTATCGGAAAAAGAAATGATTCTCCGTTTAGTTACGTGCTATTTGGAAGTAATGAAAAACTAAATTATACTAAAAAAATCGACGTGAAGCTGTTTTGTTCAGATAAATTAGAAATTCAAAAAGTAAACAAATCTGAAATATGGAAGTTATTGATAGTGAATGCACAGAAAATAAAACAAAAGATAAAATGTTTCACAGATTAATGTTGGAATGTTTAAAATTGAACGTATCTTCGCGGAAGTTTCATAGAGGTTAGGAGAATGATTCTGATGTCATCTACTACCTCATGTTCCCAACTGTGCCAATATTAAAACAATATTTAGTTTTGAAGGATTTCCATTTATAGAAAATGAAAATTGAAATAATTTTGATTCACGCTTTATACATTATTATAGTCTTCAAGAAAAATACTAATTGAAATCTACATAGTTGAACGGTTCTAAATTCAGGCATAAATTAAAAGATAATTAACGTATGAATAATAAACGTATAATATGCGTCAAAGTTGTATTATATTATTCTCTTGTCTGTGGAAAGAGGATTTGATAAGCTTATTTACCTAAGTTAAAATTGATATAACTGATATCAATTTTAAAGAGTTTAGTTACTTGATTTTTTTCCTTAAAACTGACTCTAATTAGGTGTGAATCAGATTAATCAATTCTTTATCTACTTAAAAAATGAGGTTCGTGTATACTGTGGTCTTCATCTTGGCAATCATCCTCAATTCTATTGGTGAATAAAATACTATAATAATAATATATATAATTTCAAAAATATTTTTTAGTTTTCAGCAAGTTACAATTTGTCAAAAATAATTGAATTGTTGAGCAGAACAATTTTTCGGGTTTAGGCAAGAAAAAATTCGCGATTTTTGCTGATCATATATTTTTTGTGTTCACTTTTTTTGTAGCCAATATTCTCAAATTGATTGTCCAGAGGAGCATCTATGAAGAACGTGGACGTTTTTTCTTTTGTTTAAATAAAGACTGGAATAATATTGTAAAATTCATCACTAACAACATACAATTTCTGACTTTAATAAGAAATTTTATAAACGAATGCGCATCTTGGACATACTGTTAGAGAAAAACTTTTTCCTGAAGAAATATTGTTTTTATGAGGTTACCAAATATGCCAATAATTGAAAGTGTATTTATTGTAGAACAATTCATAAACAAATATTTAACTTTTGATTTTCAAAGCAAGTTCAAACAGTTTTTTATGTATCATTCTGGAAACAGTTTCATCCTGATATTTCGAGGAATAGATTAATAAGTAACGCAGGCCAACAAAAATTAACTTTTTTTGTACCCCCATTCCTAAAAATGAATCCGTTGTCCAAATTTAGCATGTCAAAATTTTCTTAACATTTTTTCGGCTTATGTAATCAAGGTATGAATAATCAACGTATAATATTTTAAAAAAATTTGTTACATTGAACTCTTATCTATGGAAATAATTATTCGTACAGTTTGGCCCCCTACAATAAAATTGTGGTATAAAATTGATATCAGTGATATAAATTTTAAAGAATTTCAAAAATAATTCTTTATCTTCAAACTGACTCTGATAAAATGTAAATATCTCAGAAGAACGAGGTTGGTGCCTATAATGTGTTAGATACGACTAGAGCATATATTAGATAATTTAAAATTTTAAACTAGAATAATCATTAATTAAACTGCGAATCAAATTCTTCTAAATATATTTTTAAGCTTTCCGCAGAAACAATTTGTATGAAAACATCATCATATCCCAATTGCTATTCATTCCAAACTCTGTCTTGAAAATATTGAACATCATTTCTGTTATGGCTTTTCTGACTGGCAGCTGATCCGCTCCTTACTATTTATTCCGCCTAAATTACGAAAAACAAAATCGTCTTGAAAAATTGAGGAAAATTCACCCCAAGCAAGGCTTATTTTGGTCCTCAGTCTTGCCTCACAATGTTGCTACAAGACGTTTCTGAAATACCAACTTGAAAAATATAATCTTCTCTTTCCTGTTGCAGAGCTAAGTTCACCTTTCGATTGTCTGCCTAATGGTGAACCTATTCCTGGTCTTCATCGTGATGGACCTTCTAATTCTTCTGATAGACATTCACCTCAAAGGGCTCTTCCTCCTGCTGAGCCAAATATTCGCGCCAGGTCCAGATCTCCTCCTTTAAGGCCTCAACCTACATACAGGGCCATTGCTCCGGCTATAATGCTTCCTCCTTCTGGCAGAAATTTATTTGAACTTGAACAAATGAGAAATGTTCGTCTTATTCCTCGCGTGTTTGAGGATCAGACATTCGAACTTACAAGATACACTTTTCCTGCCAATAATTTATTAAAAATAAAAATAAGAAATGGATATGTGCCTGTGCCAACAAATGAGCAAATTGTATTATCAAAATCCAATGGTGACGTATTTGCAATAGTGGAGGGTTTTGCAATTCTTGCTGGATTATATGCATATGAGAGTAGCATTATAAAACGGGCGAAAGTAAACCTGAGAAGCGGCACGATTACCCTATTGACCCGAGATGAAGCCTATCAAACTCCAGTAGGTGCAAAGCGCCCAATCATTAAATGTTTTACAGTAATGCATCTAAACCGCAGCCCACAAGCTTGAGCGGTTTTTGTACATCTTTCACGTTTTTACCTTTTAAAATTAAAGGTTACCATTTAGTTCTCTAATTTGGTGATTTTTAATGCTCTTATGTTAAAGCTCTTTCGGTATTTCCAAAACAGAATTTTCTATATTAGGTTGAACTCTATAATATTGTCTCAAACAAGTATTTGTAATAAATAGGCCCTTTTCTAAGCATAAGCTAACTAATTTTTCCTGTTATAATTTTTTCTTGAATCCCCGAAATTACCTCGCACCCTTTCTGTATATGTACCCTGACGTTGGACGTCGATCCATCCGTTCATATCTCCTAGCAGAATGATTCTTTCACCATGATCGTAAGTACTTATTGTATCATTTAAAGTGTCCCAGAAGGCGTCTTTGACTTCTCTCAGATCACTATCAACTGGGGCGTAACACGCTATGATAAATAATCTTCTGATTCCTAACTTCATTCTAACCCACAGCAATCTGGGTGATACAAATCCTTGATCTTTGAGATGCTGTCTTGCTTTTTCATTCATAATCAAACCGACCCCTTGAACCGCCTTTTTAAATCTATGTTCTAATAATTTCTGTACCTCGGTCCGGGACTTCTGTTTTGGGTGAAAATGTTGTCTGATAAACATTTTGTTGTTTTTTTTCACGATAAATTTTTTTTTTATTAAACTGCTTGGTTGGAAGTTGAAATATTATCTGTAACGTGGAACGAAGAAACCAGCCTTAGAGCCAAGAAATCGATTTTCCGGTTCTTATTGATTCTGAATAATGAAGATTTCCCCTATCGAATAAAAATATCTCTCGAATCTTGCACCACAACTCTGAAACTGAAAATCAGCAATATCGATTTGAGCTAACCCCTCAAATAATTCTTTTTCTAATTTAACTTGTATTAAAACATAACACCTTGCTATGAAAAGCGTTTATCTGAAAAAAGTATCTGACTTCAATCTCTCTAGTAGCTTAGTGGTAAAAGTATCCGACCGGCAATCGGCAGACCTGTGGTTCGATTCCCAGCGGAGCGAAGGAGAAAGATCTTCTTTCAGCTGGTAAAAATTTTTAATTTAACAAATAAACTATTCCTACAAATCCCTTGCATTACTTTTAATTTCTGCAAAGTCTTTCAAACTTTGTAATATCTCCTAAAATTTCTTTTACAATTTTTAAAACTTTTATTTTGATAAAATTCCTTGAAATCTTCTGAAACCTTAAAAATTTTTTAATCTTTTGAAAGTTTATTTTCTGAGATGGTGGATATGTTATTAGCCGATCGAGCCAAGAGGTATGAAAATAATTTTTTTTAAATAAAATTAATGTAGAAACCACATTGAATTCAATATGAATCGCTCATAATTTCTGAGATTTCAATTCGAAATTTATTATATTTAAAAAAAAATAAGTTGAATTGTTAACAACAAGCAAAATTTGCAAAGATTAGAAAAAAACTTTAAACAAAATGTAGATTTTTAAGATTTCCAACATCAAATTTAGAAACTTCTTAAAATTTTTTAAAGGCTTCAATAGAATAAAAAAAATTTCTTGAGATTTCTGGGAACATTCAAATTATGATTTTTGACATTACAAAATTTATTTTGAGAGAATTTTCACGAAAATTTTAAAACATTCCAAAATCTTTTCAAAATTGTCAAAAAAGAATCTCGAAAATTTTAAGGAAACTTTTTTTATTTTTCAGAATTTTCTCAGAATGTTAGGGAAAATTCAAATCATTTTATAGGATATTCGGAAGTTTTATGAATATTTTCAAATTAATTATAAATTTGAAAGGATTTCAGAAAAATTCAAACAATATGTAGATTTTTGAAGATTAAACAAAAAAAATTCGGAACTTTTTTTAATATTCTGAAAAGTTTCAGTATAATAAAAAAAAAGTCTCAAGATTCCTGTGAATGTTGATACTCATTCTTTATTTTAAAAATTAATAAATCTTAAGAGAATATTTCAAAAGATTTTGCAACGTTATACATGATTTTAATTAATTTTTTTCTGAGGAAAAATCTTCTCCTATCGTTCTGCTGGGAATCGAACCTCAGAACTTTCGATTGCCGGTCGTGTGCTTTCCCATTAAGCTACTAGAGAGGCCGAGAGAAGAAACTTTTTTCAGAAAATACACGGATTATTTTGCCAAGTGGTAAATCAAATTTTTCGAGGAATCTGGATTATCACCAGAGAATAATATACATTTTTAACGTCTTTTCAGACTAGATGGTGATACGAATTAAAAATTATTTTAGTTAACTTTTTCCTAAAAAACGATCTTCTCCTTTCGTTCCGCTGGGAATCGAACCTCAGAACTTCCGATTGCTGGTCGGATGCTTTCCAAAAAATTAATTAAAATAATTTTTCATTCATATCTCCATCCAGTCTGAAAAGACGTTAAAAATTTATGTTATTCTTTGATGATAATACAGATTCATTATAAATGATGTCTAAAATTGTCAAAAACAAATCCGGAAAATTTTAACGCAACTTTAAGAATAATTCGGGTCCGTTGGAAAGATAATAAGAATTTGAGAAGTAATTTTGTACAATCCTGTAAAATAAAATATAATTTCTTAGAAGTTTCCTAGAGACCTCTTCGCTATATCTGAAATCTTCGAAAATCTTTTTCAATTTTATTTGAGAATTTTATTTTTGAATTTTGGTAGAAAATAAATCTTCTGGGTAGAAAATTTATTTATCTGGTTGTAAATTCAACTATTCAATTAATAAATTCAATTTTTCTTGTTTCAAATAAAAATATTTCTGGATTAAAATATCAACGATTATATTTTTCGTTAAGAATTCATCTTTTCTGTTCAAAACCTCAATTATTTGGTTGAAAATGATACTATTTTCTTGAAAATTTGTTGTTGTTCTGGTTTAAAATAAATGTTTTAACTGAAAATTTGACTATTCTATTTTTTATTGTAAATTTATATTCTGTAGTTGAAAATTCAACTATTTGGATGAAAATTCATGTAGTTTGTTTGAAAATTCGTCTTTTTTGGTCGAAAATTAATCTTCTTGGTTCAAAATTGATTTTTTTCGTTGAAAATTCTTTTGATTAATAAACGATTAAAATTGAAATAATGTAAGTGTACGCTTCATAAGTTATAATAGTTTTTGAGAAAAATACCAACTAAAATCTGCACAGTTAAACGGTTATAAATTTAGGCATAAATTAAAAGATAATTAACGTATGAATGATGAACATATAAGATGCGTCAAATTTTTATATTATTATTCTCTTGTCTGTGGAAAGAGTATTTGGTAAGTTTATCTGAGTTAAAATTTATATCACTGATATAAATTTTAAGGAATTTAGTGACACAACTTTTTTTCTTAAAACTATCTCAAATTATATGTGAATTTTATTAATTAGTTTTTCGTTTACTTGGAAAAAATGAGTGTCGTATATACTCTGGTCTTCACGTTGGCAATCATCTTAACGTCTATTGGTGAATAAAATTCAATAATAATAATAATATATAAATAATATATATGTATGATTAAGAAAATATATTTTCTCAATTAAACAAACAAATTAGTTTTCACCTAAAATAATAAATTAATAATTTTCAACAAATTAGTCCAACCTTCTAGTAAGTTTTTATTGTGATGTTATGGTTCTTGACCAGCCCTTTTCTAAGAATAAGCTAACTAATTTTTCCCCGTTATAATTTTTTCTTGTTGGATCCCGCAAAATTACCTAGCACCCTTTCTGTATCTGTATCCTGACGTTGGACGCCGACTCATCCGTTCATATCTCCTAGCAGAATTATTCTTTCACCTTGATCGCAAGTACTTATTGTATCATTTAAAGTGTCCCAGAAGGCGTCTTTGACTTCTCTCAGCTCACTGTCAACTGGGGCGTAGCACGCCATGATAAATAATCTTCTGATTCCTACCTTCATTCTAGCCCACAACAATCTAGGAGATACAAAATCATGATCTTTGAGATGCTGTCTTACTTTTTCAATCATAATCAAACCGACCCCTTGACTACCATGTGATTCACTATCTACTCCTGACCATATTTCAAAACCGCCTTTCAACACCCCATTTTCTATGATTCTACTTTCGCAGCCCTTTTTCTTCGTCTCAGGTACACATAAAATATCTAGTTTCCTTGCATGCATAGTTGTTTATAGTTCTCTCACCTTAAGAGCATTCACTCCTCTAGCATTCCAAACACCCAGTCTCCATTCATCGCCTGAAACTCGAACTTCACGTTTACCGTGTGCATGCATTTTGTCAATCAAAGTTTCAATCCATTCCGAGGCTACTTTATTGTTTGTATTATTCATATTTAGATTGTACACCCAACTATCACCTTTATGCGCGAAATTTGTTTTGCGAGCCGAAAATCATGTTCAAGTTAATTAATGATTCATCGTACGGTGGAGAGTCTATTTTTAACGTCAGTCCCACCAAAACTTCTATTACTGGGGCGGTGGGTAGGGGGGAAGGGGGGTGAGGACAGAGAAAGGAAACCGAGAGTCTCAATTGGTTGGTGACTTATGCTGAGAAGGTTACCAGCCTTGAGCAGCGTTGTATTAGATAGGAGTTAATACGTTCCCATCTGTCGAATCCCAAATTTTTTCCTGCTTGAAATATCCAAATAGTTTTAATAATTGAGCTGCAATATTAGAAGTTTGAGGGAGAATACAAAAAGAATTTAGGAGTATTTGTACTTAACGCGTGAAGGCAAGCGTCATCAGTTTAATTTTCGAGTTTTCAACCACTTTAGTATCTTTAAAGATTACCCCCCCCCCCCCTCACCATAACACGAGTCTAAATTTTTATCAAGAAATGTCAGCATTATTTGAAGTTTTTTAGCTTTAAAATTTTCATTTCGACCATATTATTATAAATTTGTATGAAAGAAAAACTCATCTTTTAAAATTAGCTGCAGGCAGGCTCTTCTATTCTATGTCCAATTTCCAAGGTTACACTTTAATTACAGAGAAAAAATAATCAAACTGCGAAAATTTTATATTTTGTTTCTTTTTTATCCTCGAAAAAACGACTGACTTCTTGAGACACTCGAGAAGGACTGCTTTTTTTTAGGACAATAGATGACCATGTGTTTCGAGATGGTTTACAATAACGTCGTATCCGAAGTTAAACCTTCGGAATATTGAGTGATGAGTAAAATTTTTTGAAAAAAAGAATTAAAATATTATAATGAAAATCAGTCAAAAAAACCATTGAATTAATCCCTAGAATCTGTCAAAAAAGCCCTAACAAGTCAGCATTTTTTTAGAAAAAAAAGAAAAAGATTTGAAATTTCTTTCAGACCTTTAAAATCAATTGAAAATTCCTTCGGAAACCTCAACTGAGAGAGGGAAAAACCTTGCAACATTTGAGAATTTTTCAGATTTCATGAAGCAACTCTAAATTCTCAAATAAATTTTTTAAAATTCGACAAAATGTTATAAATAAATAGATTGTTATGAAAGAAAAACTCATCTGACTATTACATAATCTAAAATTCAACACTAGAATAATCATCAATTACAATGTTAAACAAATTCTTCTAAATATATTTTCAAGCTTTCCGAAAAAAACGTGTCCGAAGACATCATTATCATATCCCAATTGCTATTTTATCCCAACTCTGCCTTGAAAATATTAAACATCTCTTCCAGTGGGCAAAAAAATTAAGGATGTCCTAGAGACGTTTTGGGAACATCCCTAAGACGTCTTTTGGAACATGTCTTTTGGACATCCTAAGGATGCTCTTAAGACGTTTAATGTCAGTACGAAAGATGTCCTGAGAACGTCCTATATCTGTAGGACGTCTTCAGGACATCGTTAGTACATTGGACGTCTTAGAGACGTTGATTGGGCTGATATAGGACGTCCTAGGAACGTCCCTAGGACGTTCTTGGGATGTACATGGTTTTGTGCCCACTGGGCTTCTGTTATTGCTTTTTCCTGGATATAATAAGGTACTAATTTTAATTTCAATAACGGATACGCGCTGTAAAAGGAAATAAAGTTGAACGTTAAATAATAATTGTTATACCTGATCCGCTTCTGACTATTTATTTTTCCTAAATTACGAAAAACAAAATTGGTTCGAAAGATGGATGAAAATTCACTCCAACACTTGACTGCAAGGCTCATTTTGGTCCTCAGTCTTGCCTCACGATATTGCTACAAGAGGTTTCTGAAATACTTACTTGAAAAAAATAATCATCTCTTTCCTGTTGCAGAGCTAAGTTCACCTTTCGATTGTCTGCCTAATGGTGAACCTATTCCTGGTCTTCATCGTGATGGACCTTCTAATTCTTCTGATAGACATTCACCTCAAAGGCCTCTTCCTCCTGCCGAGCCAACTATTCGCACCAGGTCCAGGTCTCCTCCTCTAAGGCCTCAATCTACAGACAGGGCCATTGCTCCTGCCATAAGGCTTCCTTCTCCTGACGGAAATGGATGTGGACTTGAGCAAATTAGATACATTCGGCTTATTTCTCGCGTGTATCAGCACAAGATATTCGAACTTCGGAAATACACTTTTCCTCCTGGTGATATAATAAAAATAAGAATAGCAAACGGATATGGGCCTGTGGCAACACATGAGCAAATTGTATTATCAACACCCGATGGTGACGTATATGCAATATTGGAGAGTTTCAAAATTCTTGGTGGAATATATTCATATGAGAGTAGGATTATAAGACGGGCGAAAATAAACATGACAAGCGGCAAGGTTACCCTATTGACCCGAGAAGAAGTCCATCTAACTCCAGTAGGTAGCAAACGCCTAATCAATCAGAATTTTTTTGTTACACATATAAGCCCTCCTGTAAACCATATTCCTCAAGACAGTTGATTTAATGAAAAAATCTTCAGGCTACACACTCGGTTTTTGTACAGCTCCTACGTTTGTACCTTGTAAAATTTAAGGTTACCATTGACTTCTGTACTTTGATGATTGTGAATTCTCTTTTGTTAAAGCTCTTTTAACCTGAACGTATACATTATCATCACGTGTATCGCGTTTCGCAATTCATTAAAGTATTTCCAAAACACAAATTGTCTATATTATTTTTAACTCTATCATAATAAATGTGAGTTTTAATATTTTAAATACGGTTCAAAGTATTCCTGCTATTGTCGACATGCATATGTTCAAACCTTCCCCTCCCATTATTCTTCTAACCAACTCCCCCTACATTCCCCCACTTTCCCTCCACTCACTTCACTTTTATCCACCCCCTCCGCAACTTCTTCCTATTCTACTGACCACTCTCCTTGCTTCCTCAGCTAAAATTTTCCTTCCTCTATTTCTCTTTTCCAGCCCTCAATTCCCCGTCCCTACTCACTCTCATTTCAAATCGTTTCTCCTCCTACCAGTTCCTAATTTCCTATAATTTCCCTCTCCTCATTTCTCCTTCCTCCATTTTCTGTTCTTCGCCTCCCCGATTCACACTCACTTCTCCTTACCATCCCTACTTTTCCTTCCATTATTGCCCCTCCCACCCCACCACTTTCCATCCTTGAAAAAAGTACGTTGGACGAATGGACGGACGGACAGCTGACCATACCTAACCTCCCTTACCATACATCCGCTCTTCACAATTCTCCTTTCATCAACTCCCACTACTTCTTTCTCCCCTTTCCTACCTTCCCCTAACTTTCACTCATCTTCTTCCCCTCTTCTAATTTTCCCTTATACCCTACCTAACCCTGCACATCTCTTCCCGTACCCGACTACAACTCCGCTACTCATTCTCACTCCCCTACTACCCCTCCCCTACTACCCCTCCCTTCATTTTCCCTACCTCATCATGCCGCCCCCCTCACTTCCATTCCCCTGCGACTTTCCCCCCACTTTGCCACCATAATAACATGAATCCACCTCCCTCACTCTCTTACCCTCTACTTTAGTTTATAGTGGAAAATTCCAATATTAAATTTTACATTAAGAACTCATCTTTATTTGAATATTCATTCTAAAATTGAACTACTTTCTCATTCATTTTCTTGGTTGAAGATTTAATTATTTTGTTGGAAATTCGTTCTTTTGAGGCCACAAATTAATTTTTTCAAACTTCAGTTTAATAGTTCAAAATTCATTTCTTCAAGTTAAAAATTGAACTATTTTGTTGAAAATTCGTTTCTCTCAGGCTGAAAATGAATTTTTTCACTACTCAATTGAACTTTTTTGTTAATAATTCATAATGTGTAGATTAAAAATTAACTTTTGGTTGAAAATTACCTTTTTTGTTGAAAGTTTATATTTTTCGTTAGGAATTCCACTGTTTGTTGAAAATCATATCATTTGATTGAAAATTAAATTTTCTAAATTAAAAATTAAACTGCTTGGTTGAAGCTAAAGTGTTGAAACTTCAGTAAGTCCTTGCATTTTAAAAAGAATCGTAAAAACTTTACAACGCTGATGTAAAACTACCATGTGAGCAGTATGAAGCCTAAAATTTTTTTTTTCAAATTCAATTTACCCCCGACTTTGTCAAAACTCACCCCTGAAGACACTAAAGAGTAATTTTGAAGTGTCTTTTCTGAATTTTATGAGAGTAAAATGAAAATTCAAGTGGAAAATTATATAAAAAATTTTATTATACAAATATGAAAAACAGTGCCCTCAAAAAATTTTTTTTTCCCCTCTTCACCCTTAATAATCCATAAAAAGTTAAATTCTCTTTCTTTAAAACTTTTTCTTTCAATATAAAGAAATTTATATTAAATATTTTTAATAATCAGTTTTAAAGAAAGAAATTGTAATTTTTTATGGATTATTAAGGGTGAAAAGGGAAAAAACTTTTATTTTAAGGGCACTATTTTTCATATTTGTATAATGAAATTTTTAATCCAACTTGCCATATAAATTTTCATTTTACTTTCATAAAATTCAGAAAAGACACTTAAAAATTACTTTTTAGTGTCTTAAGGGGAAAGTTTTGGCAAATTTGGGGTTAAATTAAATTTAAGAAAAAATTTGAAGGCATTTTACTGCCCACAAGGTAGTTTCACATCATCGCTGTAAAGTTTTAACGATTCTTTTTAAAATTTCAAGTACTTACATAAATTTTAACACTTTTGGGTACTCAAAGTACCTTCTTAAACCTTAAAATTTTTTAAATCTTTTGAAATTTCGGGTTTTAAGACCATAAAATGCTTCTATTGCAATTTGAAAAAAAAAAAAAAATTCTTGGAAAAAAATATCTTTCTTTTCTTTTTTCTTTCCTCTTTCTTATTTTTGTCCGAAGAATTTTTTTTTTCTAAGAAAAAGTTTTTTTTTTTACAAATTATTTCAACTTTTAACCAGGTTGTTCAATTGTCGACCAAAAAAGATGACTTGTTAACAAAATAGTTGCACTTTCAACAAAATAAATCAATTTTAAAATAAGTAATTTTATTTCTTAATCAAATTTATTTCTATATTTTTCTAAACGTTATTGATAAGAAAGCAAATGTTGATTGTATTTCCTTTAATATTGAGAAACAATTTTATTATTTTTTTGAATAATAGACAAACCAAAGTCTTAATTTAATCAATTCAAAAATATAAATTTACAAAAAATACAAAATTACAAAATAATGCAAACAAATTTTTTAATTACAAAGATTAATCAGACAAATCAAATTTTGTATTCGAAATTATAATTTCTCGAGCTGGAAAAGGGAAGGGGAGAGTTCTGTCTTACCCTATCCCTCTCCCAGCTTTATGATTTCTATACAAAAAATTGTCAGAATTATTATATTTAAAAATTTATGATCAAAAAGTCTTTTCTTTTCATGCATCAACTTTGAATTATGTCGATGAAAAAAGTTTTACTATAACAAACCGATTTTTAAAATATTATTGAGTGCTAAAGAAAATGCAATTAATATTCTTAGAAATCCTTTGGTTAGTCAATCAAAGTTTATTAATATTGTAGATTAATCGAATTTGCCTCGAATCAAGAAATCCTTTTTGTTCTCGTATCAATTTTGAATTATGTTTGTGAAAAAAGTATTACTATGAAAAACCTTGTTTTCAAATATTATGCATTACCATAGCTTCCTTACTCTTCAATAAAATGTATCAATGTGATAGGTCAATTGATTCGTCTTGAATAAACACAACATTTCTATTCTTGCATCAACTTTAAATTATGAGAATGAGAAAATTGTTACTATAAAAATCGAGTATAAAAATATATAAATTACCATAACTTCCCTTCTCTTTAATAAAATGTACTACTATTGCAGGTCAATTGAGTCGTCTCGAACCAGAGAATCTTTTATACTCTTGCATCAACTTCGAATTATGTCGAAGCAGAGTTTTTTTTTCATCGTTGAATTCTTGTTTTATTTTCAGGAATTCTATACATTAATTCAAAGAGTTTTAATATAAAAATCAGGTTTTTAAAATATATAAATCGCCATAACTTCTCAACTCTTAAATAAAACATATTGATATTAGAGGTCAATCGATTCGTCTTGAATCAAGGAATCTTTGATATTTCTGCATCAACTTTGAATTATGTTATAAAAAAAAATTTTGACATGGAAAACCGAATTTTCAGGTATTATGCATTGACATAGCTTCCTTACTCTTCAATGAAATGTATCAATATTATAGGGTAATCGATTTACCTCGCATCAAGGAATCTTTTTTGTTTCTGCATCAACTTTGAATCATGCTGAAGGGAAAAGTTTTACTATGAAAAACCGTATTTCCAAATATTATGCATTACCATAGCTTCCTCACTCTTCAATGAAATGTATTAATATTATAGGAAAATCGATTCGTCTCGAATCAACACATCATTTTTGTTCTTGCATCAACTTTGAATTGTATTAATGAAAAAAGTTTTACTATAATATATAAATTACCACAACTTACCTACTCTTTGATAAAATTTATCAATATTATAGGTCAATCGATTCGTCTCGAACCAAGGAATCTTTTATATTCTTGCATCAACTTTGAATTATGCTAACGAAAAAAGTTTTACTGTAAAAAAAACCGATTCGAAATTATAATTTTTCAAGCTGTAAAACGGAA
>CAKNYM010049883.1:110291-133945 GCA_932195095.1 Andricus curvator
GTTTCAAAATATATAAATTACCATAACTTTCCTACTCTTTAATAAAATGTAATGATATTATAGGTCAATTGATTCGTCTAGAACCAAAGAATCTTTTATATTCCTGCATCAACTTTGAATTATGTTGAAAAAAAAGTTTTACTATAAAAAACCATATTTCCAAATATTATGCATTACCCTAGCTTCCTCACTCTTCATTGAAATGTATTATTATTATTATAGGTCATTCGATTTGTCTCGAATCAACACATCTTTTCTGTTCTTGCATCAACTTTGAATTATATTAATGAAAAAAGTTTTACTATGATATATAAATTACCATAATTTCCCTACTGTTGGATAAAATGTAATAATGTTATAGGTCAATCGATTCGTCTCGAACCAAGGAATCTTTGATATTCTTGCATCAACTTTGAATTATGCTAATAAGAAAAGTTTTACTATAAAAATCGATTTTAAAACTATATAAATTACCATAACTTCACTTCTCTTCAATAAGATGTAAGTATATTATAGGTCAATCGATTCGTCTCGAATCAACACATCATTTTTGTTCTTGCATCAACTTTGAATTGTATTAATGAAAAAGTTTTACTATAATGTATAAATTACCACAACTTACCTACTCTTTGATAAAATGTATCAATATTATAGGTCAATCGATTCGTCTCGAACCAAGGAATCTTTTATATTCTTGCATCAACTTTGAATTATGCTAATGAAAAAAGTTTTACTGTAAAAAAAAACCGATTCGAAATTATAATTTTTCAAGCTGTAAAACGGAATCAAAAACTATTTTCTATTCATGCGTCAACTTTGAATTATGTCGCTGAAAAAAGTTTTTTTTTGAAACAGATGATTCAAATTATAAATGAGCATAACTTCCTTAATCTTCAATGAAGTGTATTAATATTATAGATCAGTCGATTTGCCTCGAATCAAGGAATCTTTTCCGTTCTTGCATCAATTTAAAATTATGTTAGCTGAAAAAGTATTACTATAAAAAACCCTGTTTTCAAATATTATGCATTACCATAGCTCCCTTAATATGCAATAAAATGTATTAATGTTGTAGGTGAATCGATTCGCTTGAATCAATACAACTTTTCTATTTGCGCATCAACTTTAAATTATGAGAATGAGAAAAGTTTTACTATAAAAATCAATTTTAAAAATATATAAATTACCATAACTTCCCTACTCTTTAATAAAATGTATTATTATTGCAAGCCGATCGAGTGGTCTCGAACCAGGGAATCTTTTATATTCTTGTATCAACTTTGAATTATGTTGAAGAAAAAAGTTTCACTATGAAAATCCGTATTTTCAAATATTATGCATTACCATAGCTGCCTTACTCTTCAATAAAATGTATTATCATTATAGGTCAATCGATTTGACTCGAATCAACACATCTTTTTCTTTCTTGCATCAAATTTGAATTATGTTAATGAAAAAAGTTTTACAAGATAAAACCGAGTTTCAAAATATATAAATTACCATAACTTTCCTACTCTTTAATAAAAAGTAATGATATTATAGGTCAATTGATTCGTCTAGAACCAAAGAATCTTTTATATTCCTGCATCAACTTTGAATTATGTTGAAAAAAAAGTTTTACTATAAAAAACCATATTTCCAAATATTATGCATTACCCTAGCTTCCTCACTCTTCATTGAAATGTATTATTATTATTATAGGACATTCGATTTTTCTCGAATCAACACATCTTTTCTGTTGTTGCATCAACTTTGAATTATATTAATGAAAAAAGTTTTACTATGATATATAAATTACCATAATTTCCATACTGTTGGATAAAATGTATTAATGTTATAGGTCTATCGATTCGTCTCGAACCAAGGAATCTTTGATATTCTTGCATCAACTTTGAATTATGCTAATAAGAAAAGTTTTACTATGAAAATCGATTTTAAAACTATATAAATTACCATAACTTCCCTTCTCTTTAATAAGATGTAAGTATATTATAGTTCAATCGATTCGTTTCGAACGAAGGAATCTTTTATATTTCTGCATCAACTTTGAGTTATGATGAAAAAAAAAGGTTTTACTATAAAAAACCGTATTTCCAAATATTATGCATTACCCTAGCTTCCTTAATCTTCAATAAAATGTATCAATATTATAGGTCAATCGATTCGTCTCGAATCAACACATCATTTCTGTTCTTGCATCAACGTTGAAGTATATTAATGAAAAAAGTTTTACTATGATATATAAATTACCATAATTTCCTTACTCTTGAATCAAATGTATTAATATTATAGGTCAATCTATTCGTCTCGAACCAAGAAATCTTTGACATCCTTATATCATCTTTGAATTATGCTGATGAAAAAAGTTTTACTATAGAAAACCGATTTTTAAAATATACCTATAAATTACCATAACTTTCCTACTCCTTGAAAAAATGTATTAATATTATAGGTCAATCGAGTTGTCTTGAACCAAGGAATCTTTGATATTCTTGCATTAACTTTGAATCGTGGTAATGAAAAAAGTTTTACTATAAAAAAACCGATTCGAAATTATAATTTTTCAAGCTGGAAAAGGGAAGGGAAAAGTTCTGTCGCAGCCTATGCCTTTCCCAGCTTCATGATTTCTTTACAAAAATGGTTAGAATTATTCTATTTGAAAATTTAGGATCAAAAAGTATTTTCTATTCATGCGTCAACTTTGAATTATGTCGGTGAAAGAAGTTTTTCTGTGTGAAACAGATGATTCAAATTATAAATGAGCATAACTTCCTTAATCTTCAATAAAGGGTATTAGGATTATATAGCAATCGATTTGCCTCGAATCCAGGAATCTTTTCCGTTCTTGCATCAATTTTGAATCATGTTAGTGAACAAAGTTTTACCATGAAAAACCGTGTTTTCAAATATTATGCATTACCATATCTTCCTTACTCTTCAATAAAATGTATCAATGTTGTAGGTCAATCGATTCGTCTTGAATCAGCACAACTTTTCTATTTTCGCATCAAATTTAAATTATGAGAATGAGAAAAGTTTTACTATAAAAATCGATTTTAAAAATATATAAATTACCATAACTTTCCTACTGTTCAATAAAATATGTTATTATTGCAGGTCAATCGTGTTATCTTGGGCCAGGAAATCTTTTATATTCTTGCATCAACTTTGAATTATGTTGAAGAAAAAAGTTTCACTATAAAAAACCGTATTTCCAAATATTATGCAATACCATGGCTTCCTTACTCTTCAATAGAATGTATGAATATTATAAGGCAATGGATTCGACACAAATCAACACATCTCTTCTGTTCTTGCATCAACTTTGAATTATGCTAATGAAAAAAGTTGTACTATAAAAAACCGATTTTTAAAATATTATTGAGTGCTAAAAAAATGCACTAAATGTTTTTGGAAATCCTTTGGTCGGTTTCAAGATATTAGTGGTGAAAATAAGCCCTCCAAATTTCATTAATTCATCTGCAACCGTTTTCAAGTTATCGTGTTCACAAAAAAGTGTCCTCTATGAGGAAGCAAAATTTCGAAAATTCATGGTAAGTCTTCTAAAAAAAGAAAACATCATCCAGAATAAATCGCACCTTGTTTGGTGCCAAGGGGTCTCTCATTCTATTTTTTCACTCTGTCCACTGAAGGAAGGCAAAACTTTCCGACATTCCTTCGTAATGGCGTACTTAATGGAGGCGAAAATATTGCGGTGAGACTTAACGTGGCGCCGGCACTTAACGCGCGAACATCAGTCCTGTGAAAATGAAAAGCGTCAGCCCTTCTGGCTTATTATGCTCTTTCCATTATTCAATTAATTGCTGGCATTTATTATAATATCAAGGGAGGCGTAAATTGAATGAAGGACACGCATTGTTAAAGGTAATATTATGCTGAGGGTTCAACAGCACCACCCTGTGGTAAAAAGCATAAAATTGCCTGGGCCATCCGCGCATTCTGGGCGATCCGTAATTTTAACGACTGACAAGTCAGTCACGCCTAAAATCACTTTTTATTAATTAATTCAACAGGGATTCTCTTTTTAACAAAAGGATCGGGCGGAATCGAGAAAGATGAACCGGTGGGCTGAGAAAAAATAGAAAAGATGAAGAATTTTATAATTACAGGCCCCGGACATATTTGAGAATTTCGAAATAGTGCACATTAGTAGCATACATTTCTTAAAATAGTAGAAAAAATGGTGTGTGATTTGGTTTGTGATCAAAAAATAAAATTTTAATCTGTGTCTAATGTTGTTACATTAGAGACATATATTATAGAGAGAAGAAATTTAGTAGTTGCGTTTTCAACGAAATAGTTTATTTTTCAAGCCAAAAAGACAAATTTTCGACAAAACAGTGAAATTTTTTACCAAAAAACGTGGCTTTAACGAAATAGTTGAATTTTCAACAAAGTAATCAAATTTTCAACCAAATAGTTAAATTTTTAACTAAAAAATATAAGTTTTTATCTAAAAATGAAACTGTTGAATTTACAGTTCAATAAAAACAATAAAAAAAATGAATCATCAACCAGTTTAATTCAAGGTAACAAGACGATTTTTCGACAAAATAGTTGAATTTCCAAATTATTAATTTTCAACCAAAGAAGGAAGGATTTCCAACACAATGGCTTGATTTTGAACCAAAAATATAGATTTTTAATAAAAAAGTTCATTTCCAAAAAAATAGTCAAGTTTTAAACAAAAAACGATCAGTTGCCAACAACTGCAAAAAAGAATTTTTAGCAAGGTATTTCAATTCTAAATAAAATAGTTGAAAAAAAATAAATTATCAACAAAACATGTAAGAGTTTTATATCTTCACAAAAAAAAATCACTTTAAATCCAACACAGTTGAATTCAACCGAAAAACGAATTTCAAACAGTATATTTAAATTTTCAAATATATAGTCTAATTTTTACTAAATAGTTAACTACTCTACCAAATTAGTTTAATTTTCAACCAAAAATATGAATTTTTCAACAAATAGTTAATTTTAGAAAAAAGATTTAATTTCCAATAAAACAATTTAATTTTAAACCAAGAACATTCAATACTCTACAACAACAAAAAATGAATTTTGCGCAAAGGAGTTTAAATTTAGACTAAGTAGTTGATTTAAAAAAAAAATCAATTTTTTTAAATTTTCATTGAAAGAAATTTAATGTTGATATTTCAATAAATAATATTGACATTTTAAATAAAAAACAGTTGGATTGAACCAAAAAGACGAATTTTCAACAAAGCAGTTGAATCCCCAACCAACAACAACAAAAAAATTTTAATAAAATAAATAATAAATAAAAACAGCATTAATTGTAAAATTTATTTCGTTTTCTGGTTGAAAAGTCCTCTTTCTGGTAGAAAATTACTATAATTAATTAATCACTTAATAATAATATTTTATTATTATTTATATTGAATAATTAATTAACATAATAATGAAATATAATGAATAATTGAAAAATAATAGATTAATAAAAATGAATAAGAAACTAATAATGTATAATAATAATTATATCAATAAAAGTATTAATTTTCTACCAGAAAACGAATTTCCAATAAAAGAGTATAATTTTCAATTAAATAGTAGTACCCAAAAATATTAATTTTCAACAAAAAAGTTAATTTAAAAAAAAAAAGTTAATTCTTAATAAAATAGTTGAATTTTAAATTGCAAGCAATCAATATTTCACAACAACAAATTTATTTTTTACAATTCACTTCAACTTTAAATAAAGGAGTTGATGAAACAAATTAATTAGAATAAAATATGTAATAATTAATATTTAAACAAAAAAATATTTTAATTTTATATCGAAGGCAGTTCAAAATCACAAAAAAAGAAGGAATTTCCAACAGAATAGTTAAATTTTCAACAAAAAAGTTAATTTGAAATAGAATTGTTAAAATTTAAACTAAAAACAATCAATATTCTACAACAATAAAAAGGCATTTTCCACAAAGGAGTTCAACTTTGAACCAAAAAGTTCATTTAAAAAAAATAATCAATAGTTTCTTATTTTTATTTAAAAAAATGAAATTTAATATTTCAACAAATAAGATTTTACTTTTAAATCGAAAACAGTTGCAGTGGACCAAAAAGACAATTTTCAACAAAACAGTTAAATCCTCCAACAGCAATAATTGTCTACCAAAGAGGAGGAATTTTTAGCCAGAAATTAAATTTCCAAAAAAATAGTTTAATTTTCAATTAAATATTTTCTAACAAAATAGTTGTGTTTTCTATTTTCAACCTGATAATATCAGTTATCAAGAAAAAAGTTGATTCAAACCAAGAAGATAATTTTTTAAACAAAAACATTACTTCTTAACGGAACATGTAATGTTACATTTTCAGCAAAGAAAATTAATCGTAAACCAAAAAATAATAATTTTCAGCAAAGAAGTTAAATTTTCAAGAAAAAAGATGGATTTTAATTGAAAATGATGAATCTTCAACCATTAAAATTATTGTTGAGCAGATTAATTTTCTACCAGAAAGATGAATTTTAAACAATATACATTCATTTGTAAGGAAGAACTTGATTTTTTAACTAAAGAAAATGATTTTCCGATCAAATAGTCTAATTTTAAACTAAAAAAGATAAATTTTCAACCAAAAATGGTATAGTTAAATTTTCAGTAAAAAATTAAATTTCAATAAAATGCAATTGTAAATCAAATATTAAAAAGTAAACAATTTTTAAATGAACTATTTCAAATAGAAAGCCTTGAATCGTTAATATTTCAGAGTGTTGAATTTAAACTTTGAACGTTACAATTTGAATTGCTTTATTTAACAAATATTTAATAAATCTGAATGAAATTATTGCATTTTGATTCATAAATAACAATTGAACAATTATCAATTTGGAAAAAAATTAAGTTGGTTTAAGAGATATTTAGAAGTTTTGAGAAATTCCAAACTTAATTTGAATCTGGAAAATATTTTGAAAAATAAAAAACTACTTAAATTTAAATTTCTGAAGGTTTCAAAATAAAATATTGAAGCTTCTGAAGGATCTTTAAAGTTTTAAGAAAATAAAAATAAATTCTTAATTTTATTGCAAAAATTCAAATTGAATTTTTATTTTGAAAAATTAATTTCAAGATAATATTTAAACAGATTTGAAACAAACTTTTTTAATTAATAAATGACAATTGATCAATTAATCATTTGGAAAATAATCGAGCAAATTTAAAATATATTTATAAGTTTTTTAAAGATTCCAACATAATTTAAAACGTGTAAAGATTCCAAACTATTTGATACACAATGTAGATTTTTGAAGATTTTTAACACAAAATTTATAAGCTCTTTAAGCAATTTAAAAGGTTTTAAATGAATAAAAAATTTGTACGAAAATTCCTAGAAAGCTGACAAGAATTTTCTCAAAAAAGAATCTGGATGATTTTAAGATAGTTTTTTTTACTTTTGCAGGATTTTTAAAAAATTGTAGGAAAAATTCGAGTTCCAAGATAATAATATTATTATTAGATTCCTGGAGATTTGTTAAATTATTTTTCCAAAACAAATTTTCAAGAGAATATTTCAAAAGACTTCAAAACAAATTTTAATATATAAATTAATGTTTCCAGCTTAAAATTGCTTAAAATTCTATAAATTTGAAAATTTATAAGTTAAAAAAATGAAATTTAAAATTTTGCAGTTTATGGTAAATGGTTTGAAATCTTTACACGTTTTAAATTATATTCGAATCTTGACAAAACTTTTGAATATATTTTAAATTTGCTCCATTATTTTCCAAATTAATAATTGATCAATTGTCATTTATTAATTGTCATTTATTAATTAAAAAAGTTTGTTTTAGATCTGCTTAAATATTATCTTTAAATTAATTTTTCAAAATAAAAATTCATTTCAAATTTTCGCAGCAAAATTAAGAATTTATTTTTATTTTCTTAAAACTTTAAAGATCCTTCAGAAGCTTCAATATTTTATTTTGAAACCGTCGGAAATCTAAATTTAAGTAGTTCTTTATTTTTCAAAATATTTTCCAGTTTCAAATTAAGTTTGGATTTTCTCAAAACTTGTAAATATCTCTTAAACCAACTAAATTTTTTTCCAAATTGATAATTGTTAAATTGTTATTTATGAAACAAAATGCAATAATTTCACTCACATTTATTAAATATTTCTTAAATAGAGCAATTAAAATTGTAACGTTCAAAGTTTAAATTTAACACTCTGAAATATTAATCATTCAATGCTTTCTATTTGAAATAGTTCATTTTAAAATTGTTTACTTTTTAATATTTGATTTACAATTGCATTTTATTGAAATTTCATTTTTTACTGAAAATTTAACTATTCCATTTTTGGTTGAAAATTTATCCTTTTTAGTTTAAAATTAGACTATTTAATGGAAAAATCATCTTCTTTAGTTGAAAATTCAATTACTTTGTTACAAATGCATGTATTTTGTTTAAAATTCATTTTTCTGGTTGAAAATTAATCTTCTTAAAAATAATTTTAATGTTTGAAGATTCATCATTTTCAATTAAAATTCGTCCCTTATTTGCTTGAAAATTGAACTTTTCTGCTGGAAATCAGTTTTTTTGATATACGATTAATTTTCTTTGCTGAAAATGTAGCATTAAATGTTTCGTTAAGAAGTAATGCTTTTGTTTAAAAAATTATCTACTTAGTTGTAAATCAACTTTTTTCTTGATAATTAATATTATCAGGTTGAAAATAGAAAATGAAACTATTTGGGTAGAAAATATTCAATTGAAAATTAAAATTAAAACTGTTTTTTGAACATTTTCTTTTTGGTCCACTGCAACTGTTTTTGATTTAAATTTAAAATCTTATTTGTTGGAATATTAAATTTTATTTTTTTTAAAAGAAAATAAAAAACTATTGATTATTTTCTTTAAATAAACTTTTTGGTTCAAAGCTGAACACCTTTGTGAAAAATGCCTTCTTGTTGTTGTTGAATATTGATTGTTTTTAGTTTAAATTTTAACAATTTTATTTCAAATCAACTTTTTTGTTGAAAATTTAACTATTCTGTTAGAAATTGGTTCTTCTTTGGTAGAACTCAACTGCCTTTGATATAAAATAAAAATATTTTTTCGTTGAAATATTAATTATTACATATTTTATTCTCATTAATTTTTTTCAATCAAGTCCTTCGTTTAAAGTTGAAGTGCATTGTAAGAAATCAATTTGTTGTTGTGAAATATTGATTGTTTGCAGTTTAAAATTCAACTATTTTATTGAGAATTAATTTTTTTTTGATAATTAACTAATCTTTTTTTAATTAATATTTTTGGGTACTACTATTCAATTTAAAATTATACTATTTTATTGGAAATTCGTTTTCTGGTAGAAAAATTAATACTGTTATTGATTTAATTACTATTATACATTATTAGTTTCTTATTAATTTTTATTATTCTATTATTTTTTAATTATTCATTATATTTCATTATCGTGTTAATTAATCATTCAATATAATTATTAATGAAATATTATTATTAATTGATTAATTATTGAAAATAGTAATTTTCTACCAGGAAAGAGGACTTTTCAAACAGAAAACGAAATAAACTTTACAGCTAATGCTGTTTTTATTTAATATTTATTTTATTTATTACTCTCTTTTGGTTGCGGATTTAACTGCGTTGTTGGAAATTCGTCTTTTTGATTCAATCCAACTTTTTTTTTAAATTCAAATATTATTTATTGAAATATAAACATTCAATTTCTTTCAATAAAAATTTTTGAAAATTGATTTTTTTTTAAATCAACCACTTAGTCTAAAGTTAAACTCCTTTGTGAAAAATTCATTTTTTTGTTTTTGTAGAGCATTGAATGTTTTTGGGTTAAAATTAAATTGTTTTATTAAAAATTAAATCTTTTGTTGAAAATTAACTATTTGTTAAAAAATTCATATTTTTGGTTGAAAATTAAACTACTTTGGTAGAGCAGTTAACTATTTAGTAAAAAAATTAAAACTATATATTTGAAAATCTAAATATACTATTTGAAGTTCGTTTTTTGGTTGAATTTAACTGTGTTGAAAATGAACCTTTTTATTAGAAATTCATATTTTTGGTTGAAAATTGAACCATTTTGTTGTGATTTCATTCTTCTTTGGTTGAAAATTAATTTATTTATCTGAAAATGTAGCTATTCCATTTTTGGTTAAATATTTTTTCCTCAAAAGTTGAAAATTCATCATTTTGTTTGAGGATTCAACTATTTTATCAAAAATTCATCTTTTTACCTTGAGTTAAACTGGTTGATGATCGTTTTTTTTTAATTTTTTTTTTCAACTGTAAATTCAACAGTTTTATTTTTAGATAAAAACACATCTTTTTTTAGTTGAAAATTTAACTATTTGGTTGAAAATTTAGGTATTTTGTTGGAAATTCGTCTGTTGGTAAAAAATCAGTCTTCCTGGTTGAAACTTCCTCATATTCATATTTATATTTCAGTTATTCATTTAAAAATTTAACTTTTTTGTTGAAAGTTTGATGACTTTGTTGATTCATCGTTTGGATTAAAAATTCATCTTTTATGGTACAAAAGTCATCTATCTTGGTTCAAAATTTATCTATCTTAGCTGAAAATGAACTTCATGGTCAAAAATTAAACTTCTTGCTTTAAAAATTTAACTCTTTTCTACAAAATTTGTCTTTTTTGCTTGAAAATTAAACTATTTGGTTGAAAACGCAACTACTAAATTTTTTCTGTCCATAATATATGTATCTAATGTATCAACATTAGACACAGATTAAAATTCTAAATATTTTTCCTCCTAGGTCGAAAAAGAACAACTTTTTGGTTACAAAAAATGGAAATACCTGTAGATTTTTGTAGTTGTAATTTTTTTGTAAATTTTTGTAGAAAATTACAACTATAATAAAATACAACAAATTACATAAGAATACAAAAATGTACAAAATTCTTCTCAATAATAGAAAAAAGTTGTACTTTCCTGTAATTTTGGTTGTAATTTATTGTATTTATAGATACCTGTAAAAATAGTTTTAGTTTCCTGTACTTTTTCGCAAAAATTTTTCCACCAGGGATGGTTAAACATTCCTCCATCATTCTTGGCTGAAAATTAACCTTTTTGTTATAAATTCAACTGACTTTTTTAAAATTCTTCTTTTCAGCTCAAAATTGTAACTAGTTAGTTAAAAGTTCAACTATATTGTTAAAAAGTAGTTTTTTTTTTGCTTGAAAGTTTAACTATTTGAATACTAATGCAACTGTTTTGATAAAAATGAGTTCCTCTGTTGTTGAAAATTTGTTTTTTTTTTTTGGGCCCAAAATTCTTGTCTTTTGGTAAAAAATATTGGTTGGGTTCAAAGACAACGATTTGGTTGGAAATTCGATATTTTCCGACATGAAGTCTCATGAATTTGAAGCATTTCATATTTAATTCAATATGGTAGCAGCTACATACAGTTAAATAAGCCTTTCAAAAATGTGTATTTAAAAAAATTCTTGAAGATTGAGATGAAAACTGTTGGCGAAAACCATAAGGTTCATTCGCCAAATACGGTTAAATATGTCTTTAAAAAATTTTTATAAAAAATATCTAGAAGATTAGTTAGTGTTTTGAGCAATTAGCAAAATTATTTAAAGTGAAGTTGGATTGAATTTAATAAATGCAATAAGCGTTCGATAAAATTGAATTATGACTAATTTTCACAGATGGAGAATCAGATGAGATACTGTTGGCGGAAACCATACGGAACATTTCAGCAAAAATTGGATGTAATGGATTATATTCAATAAGCTTTGGATGCAATTGAATTATGATTAGTTTTTATAGGTGGCAAATCAGATGAGACTGAATACTGTTGGCAGAAAGCATAAGGTACATCGACAAGATACAATTGTTCCTTTAAAAAATGTATATTTAAACAAAATTCTGAAAGATTAGCTAGTGTTTCAAGCAAATGGTATAGAAACATTTTAAGAAAAGTTGGATTGACAAAATAGGTTCGGCATCCCTGAAAAAAAGATTAATGTTCAAAAAAAGTGCTGGAAGATTATTTACTGTTTTGATCACTTACCAGGAATAGCTAAGGGGAAGTTGGATTAAATTCATTAAATTCAATAAGCGTTGGATGGAATTGAATTATGCTTAGTTGTTGTAGGTGGCGAATCGGATGAGATTGGATACTGTTGGCGGAAACCATAAGGTTCATCAACAAGATACGGTTAAACATGCCTTAAAAGAAGATTCATCTTTAAAAGAAGTTCTCAAAGATTATTTACCATTTTGAACAGTTAGCAGGAATATTTCAGAGGAAGTTGAAATAAATTGATTGCCTTCACTAGTTGGATGGAATTGAATTATGATTAGTTGTTGTAGGTGGCGAATCAGATGAGATTGAATACTGTTGGCGGAAACCATAAGGTTTATCGACAAGATACGGTTAAGGAAGGAGGGCCGCTGCGAACACGAAAGGGGTGAGGGGTTGAACGATGATATGAGAGACTAGTCGGTGAACGAGTAGGGAGGATGAATGGAGGAGGATCGGATTGATTAATAGGGGTACATCTGTTACGAACGAGAGAGTGGATGGCTCGCAGTTAGCATTAATCACAGCAACACGCGGCCTGGCCGAGTCCCATATAATGCCCAGTGGCGCAGGATTAATTTCACCTTGCATAATGCATACGAGTATACAGCAGAAATCCAAACCTCAATCAATATGTTTCAATAATTGGCCATCTTCTCTTATGGGAACTTTAATTCAATCAATTTAGTGTACACAATCCATTAAGAATTTTAATTTATGACTATAGGCAAATGTTCATACATTTAAATTGTTGATAAGACATGGGGGTCTGAGAGCCTTGTACGCGCCTTGCGCGCCAACCCTCTAATTAATGTATCTCAAGTTTTTAATTTGATTCAAGTTTAAAGATTTTACTCTGAGACTGAAACTTATTTTAAATTTTGCTTCCTCATAGAGGAAGCTTTATAATGGTAACATCTTGCAAAATTTTAGAATTAATTTAACTGAACATTCCTCAATTTAAAAATGTCTGATACAGTGTTCTAAGCAATTGTCCAGAGCTTTTTTATAGTAAAACTTTTTTCATTAGCTTAACTCAAAGTTGATGCAAGCGTATAAGAGATTCCTTGGTTCGAGACGAATAGATTGACTTATGATGTTGACCCATTTTATTGAAGAGTATGAAAGTTAGAGTAAGTTATATATTTTTAAAATCGGTTTTTTATAGTAAAACTTCTTTCATTGAGATAATTTAAAGTTGATGCGAGAAAAGAAAAGCTGTGTTGATTCAAGAAAAATCGATTGACCTATGATATTATTACATTTTATTGAAGAGTAAGGAAACTATGGTAACGCATAATATTTGAAAATACTGTTTTTTGTAGTAAAACTTTTTTCATTAGCATAACTCAAAGTTGATGCAAGCATATAAAAGATTCCTTGGTTCGAGACGAATCGACTGACCTATAATGTTGATCCATTTTATTAAAGATTAGGGAAGTTATGGTAATTCATATACTTTGAAAATTGGTTTTTTATAGTAAAACTTTTTTTATTAGCATAATTCAAAGTTGATGCACGCATATAAAAGATTCCTTGGTTCGGGACAAATTGATTGACCTATACTGCTGATACATTTTATTAAAGAGAAGGGAACTTATGGTAATTCATATACTTTGAAAATTGGTTTTTTATAGTAAAACTTTTTTCATATTAGCATAACTCAAAGTTGATGCAAGCATATAAAAGATTCCTTGGTTCGAGACGAATCGACTGACCTATAATGTTGATCCATTTTATTAAAGATTAGGGAAGTTATGGTAATTCATATACTTTGAAAATTGTTTTTTTATAGTAAAAATTTTTTCAGCGACATAATTCAAAGTTGATGCAAGCAGAAAAAATATGTGTTGATTCACGACGAATGGGTTGACCTATAATATCAATATATTTTATTGGAGAGTAAATAACTATGGTAATGCATAATATTGGAAAATACGGTTTCTTATAGTAAAACTTTTTTTATTAGCATAATTCAAAGTTGATGCACGCATATAAAAGATTCCTTGGTTTGGGACAAATTGATTGACCTATATTGCTGATACATTTTATTAAAGAGAAGGGAACTTATGGTAATTCATATACTTTGAAAATTGGTTTTTTATAGTAAAAATTTTTTCATCAGCATAATTCAAAGTTGATGCAGGAGAAGAAAATATGTATTGATACGAGACGAATCGATTGACATATGATATTCATACATTTTATTAAAGAGTAAGAAAACTATGGTAACGCATAATATTTGAAAATACTGTTCTTTATAGTGAAACGTTTTTCATTAGCATAACTCAAAGTTGATGCAAGCATATAAAAGATTCCTTGGTTCGAGACGAATCGATTGACCCATATTGTTGATACATTTTATTAAAGAGTAGGGAAGTTATGGTAATTCATATAATTTGAAAATTGGTTTTTTATAGTAAAAATTTTTTCATCTGCATAATTCAAAGTTAATGCAAGACCAGAAAAGATTCCTTTGTTCGAGAAGAATGGAGTGACCTGCAATAATAATATATTTAATTGAAGAGTAGGGAAGTTATATTAAGTTATATATTTTGAAATTCGATTTTCTATAGTAAAACTTCTTTCATTAACATAATTCAAAGTTGATGAGAGAACAGAAAAGCTGTGTTGATTCAAGACGAATCGATTGACTTATGATATTAATACATTTTATTGAAGAGTTAGAAAACTATGGCAACGCATAATATTTGAAAATACTGTTCTTTATAGTGAAACGTTTTTCATTAGCATCACTTAAAGTTGATGCAAGCATATAAAAGATTCATTGGTTCGAGACGAATCGATTGACCTATAATGTTGATCCATTTTATTAAAGAGTAGGGAAGTTATGGTAATTTATATATTTTCAAAATTGGTTTTTTATAGTAAAAATGTTTTCATTAACATAATTCAAAGCTGATGCAAGATGAAAAAATATGTGTTGATTTAAAACGAATTGATTGACCTATAATATTAATAAATTTTATTGAAGAGTAAGGGAACTATGGTAATCCATAATATTTGAAAATACGGATTTTTATACTCAAACTTTTTTCTTCAACATAATTCAAAGTTCATGCAAGATTATGAAAGATTCGTTGTTTCGAGACGAATCTATTGGCCCCTAATGTTCATACATTTTATTGAAGAATAGGAAAGTTATGTTAATTTACATATTTTGAAAATCGCGTCTTTATAGTAAAACTTTTTTCATTAACATAATTCAAAGTTGATGCAGAACAGAAAATATGTGTTGATTCGAGACGAATCGATTGACCTGTAATATTAATACATTTTATTGAAGAGTAAGTAAACTACGGTAACGAATAATATTTGACAATACGGTTTTTTATAGTACAATTTTTTTCATTAGCATAACTCAAAGTTGAAGCAAGCATATAAAAGATTTCTTGGTTCAATACAAATCGATTGAACTATAATGTTGATACCTTTTATTAAAGAGTAGGGAAGCTATGGTAATTTATATATTTTGAAAATTGGTTTCTTATAGTAAAAATGTTTTCATTAATATAATTCAAAGTTGATGCAAGAAGAAATAATATGTTTTGATTCAAGACGAATCGATTGACCTATAATATTGCATTGGAGAGTAAGTAAACCATGGTAACGCATACTATTTGAAAATACGGCTTTTTATAGTAAAACATTTTTCGTTAGCATAATTCAAAGTTGATGCACGCATATAAAGGATTCCTTGGTTAGGGAAAAATTGATTGACCTATAATAATAATAAATTTTATTGAAGAGTAAGGAAACTATGGTGACGAATAATATTTGAAAATACCGTTTTTTATAGTACAATTTTTTTCATTAGCATAACTCAAAGTTGAAGCAAGCATATAAAAGATTTCTTGGTTCAATACAAATCGATTGAACTATAATATTGATACCTTTTATTAAAGAGTAGGGAAGTTATGGTAATTTATATATTTTGAAAATTGGTTTTTTATAGTAAAAATGTTTTCATTAACATAATTCAAAGTTGATGCAAGAAGAAAAAATATGTTTTGATTCAAGACGAATCGATTGACCTATAATATCAATATATTGCATTGGAGAGTAAGTAAACCATGGTAACGCATACTATTTGAAAATACGGCTTTTTATAGTAAAACATTTTTCGTTAGCATAATTCAAAGTTGATGCACGCATATAAAAGATTCCTTGGTTAGGGAAAAATTGATTAACCTATAATATTAATAAATTTTATTGAAGAGTAAGGAAACTATGGTAATCCATAATATTTGAAAATACGGTTTTTTTTTACTCAAACTTTTTCTTCATCATAATTCAAAGTTAATGCAAGAATATGAAAGATTCGTTGTTTCGAGACGAATCGATTGGCCTCTAATGTTAATACATTTTATTGAAGAATAGGAAAGTTATGGTAATTTACATATTTTGGAAATCGCGTCTTTATAGTAAAACTTTTTTCATTAACATAATTGAAAGTTGATGCAGAACATAAAATATGTATTGATATGAGTCGAATCGATTGACCTATAATATTAATACATTCCACTGAAGAGTAAGGAAACTATGGTAACGCATAGTATTTGAAAAGACGGTTTTTGATAGGGAAACTTTTTTCATTAGCATAACTCAAAGTTGATGCAAGCATATAAAAGATTCCTTGGTTCGAGACGAATCGACGGGCCTACAATATTAATACATTTAATTAAAGAGTAGGCACGTTATAGTATTTTATATATTCTTAAAATCGATTTTTATAGTAAAAATTTTCTCATTCTCATAATTTAAAGTTGATACGAGAATAGAAAAGTTTTGTTGATTTAAGATAAATCGATTGTCCTATGACATTGATACATTTCATTGAAGAGTAGGGAAGCTATGGTAATGCATACTATTTGAAAACACGGTTTTTTCTAGTAAAACTTTTTTCACTAACATAATTCAAAATTGATGCAAGAACGGAAAAGATTCCTTGATTAGAGGCAAATTAATTGATCTATAATAATGATACACTTTATTGAAGATTAAGGAAGTTATGCTCATTTATAATATTTGCATTATCGGTTTAGAACAGAACAACTTTTTCCATCGACATAATTCAAAGTTGACGCATGAATAGAAAAGACTTTTTGATCATAATTTTACAAATAGAATAATTCTCACAATTTTTGTAGAGATATCATAAAGAAGAGAAAGGGATAGGGTGCGAAAAAACTTCTGCCTTGCCTTTTCCACCTCGAAAAATTATCATTTCGAACACAAAATTTGATTTGTCTGATTTGTCTCTGTATTTGACAAAAATTTTTCATTATTTTGTAGTTTTTGATCATTTTTATTTTTAAATTGATCAAAATTAAGATATTAGTTTATCGATTATTGAAAAAAATAACTAATGCTTCCTCTATGAGGAAGCACATGCATTTGCTACCGGTAAGCAAAGTGCTAGTGGAATGAGCAACATATGTATAATTATAAATACAAACAAAGTGGAAACGCTCGAGATCGAATCCACAGCTAGTTTTTATTCATACTTGCGGGTTTTGAAGAAAAGGAAATGAGTGAAACGGATCTGCACTATAGGACTACAATAGTTGTTAAATAATATACACGAAAAAAATGCTAAACTAGCGATATTTCTCAATGATCTAGCTCAAAATGTTGTTAAAAAGAAACCAACGATATCATAGGATCACAAAGATATCATATAGCTGAATTAAGAATGTCAGAATTCTAAATATGATGCTGATGAAATAGGAATAATTTTGACAGATAATTCAAATTTGTAATTGATTAAACCGTTAATCTTACAATCAAACGGACTATGAGAGCCTATTTGAAATTAAAATAAATCAGAATAATAGTAGAATCAGTTTTTAAACTTTTCAAACTGAATAATAACATGTTTAGTTCGTGTTCAAACAGGTTAGAAAAATTTTTAGTACATGTTTCAACTGGTTAGGGATATGATTATGATCTATTTTGAAGAGTAAGGAGCATGTTTAGTACCTGCTTTAACTTATTGAAAAATGGTTCGTACCTGTTTCAACCAAATAGAAACATGTTTGGTACATGTTTCAATTGCTTAGAAAGAAGGTTAGTACTGGTTTCAAATGGTTGAAGATAAGGCAAGAACCTCTCATAACTGGTTAGAAGTATGGACCTGTTACAACTGAGCAGAAACGTATGGTTATAAACTATTCCAAATAGTTACAAAAAGGGTTAAAACCTTTTATAATTGGTTATAACAATGGTTTGTACCTATTCTAACATGTTATGCATATTTTTAATACATGTTCCAGTTGGTTAGAAGTTTTATTAGTACATGTTCCAAATGATCAGAAATATTTTTAGTCCTTATTCCAACTGGTTAGAAAAAGGATTAGTACCTATTTATACTGGCTTAAAATGTGATTCGTATATCTTTCAACTGGTTAGAAATATGACTGGACATATCACAGCTGTTCAGAAACATGTTTAGTACCTTTTTTGACTGTAAGAAACATGTTTGGTACATGTTACAACCAAATAGACACATAGTACCTGTTTCAATTGGTTAGAAAGGAGGTTAGTACTTGTTCCAAATGGTTAAAATCATGGCAAGAACCTCTAAAAACTGGTTGAAAACCTTTCTCTTCAGTTTTAAAAATGATTACATATATATTATAACCAAAAAGAAACATCTTTATAGTACCTGTTCCAACTCGTTAGATGTATGGACCTGTTACAATTGGTCAAATACATGGTTGGTAACTGTTCCAACTGGTTGGAAAAAATAGTTGAAAGCTTTTACAATTGATTTTAATAATGGTTTGTACCTGTTCTGACAGTTTATAAATATAACTAATACATGTTCCAACTGGAAGGAAGTATTATTAGTTCTTGTTCTAACTGGAAAGAAAAAGGACTATTACCTATTGAGACTGGTAAAAAATGTGATAAGTATTTCTTTCAACTGGCCAGAAATATGGTTAGGACATATTACAGATGGTTAAAAAAATGTTTCATACCTTTTTCGACTTGTTGAAAAACGGTTAGTACCTCTCACAACCAAATATGAACATGGTCAGTACCTGTTCCAATTGTTTAGAAATAGTAGCTGTTCTAGCTGGCTGAAAATATGGTTATTGCCTGCTGCAGCTGATTAGAAAAGTAGTTAGCCCCTTTTTCAACTGGTTAAAAAAAATGTCAAAACCCATTCCAACTGGTTTTAAAAATGGTTTTTACCTGTTTCAACTGACTGGAAATATTAATAGTACCTATTTCAACTGGTTATAAAACTGGTTGGTTTCTATTTACACTGGTTAGATACATGACAATTACCTCTTTTGACTGGCTAGAAATGTGGTTGGCACCTTGTTTGGCTGGTTTGAAATATGTTTGAACCATGTTACAACTGGTTAAAATATGGTTAGGGCCTGTTTGAGCTGATTATGAAAGCGGTTAGTACCGTTTCAAACTTGTTAGAAAAATGGTTTTACCTGTTTCAACTGGTTAGAAAAATGTTTGATACCTATTCCATATGTTTATAACAATAGTTTACCTGTTCCAGCTGGAAATAAACATGTTTAGCACCTGTGTCAACTGAGTGTAAAACTGATCAGGACCCGTTCTAGCTAGTTAGAAACATGTTTGGCACCTTTTTCGAATAGCTAGATTCATGGTTATTTGCTGTTTTAACTGCTGGCAAATATGGTTGAGGTCTCTTCCAGCTGGTTAGAAACATGGTGAGTACCTGTTCCAACTGATTAGAAAAATGGTTAAGATCTGTTCTAGCCGGTTAGAACCAGAGTTTGCAAATGTTCCTACTGATTAGAAAAATGGTTAACCCCTATTCTAGCTAGTTCGAAACATAGTTAGCACCTGTTCCAACTGATGAGAAAAATGATGAGGAACTATTTGAACTAATTGGAAACATGCCTAAAATCTATCCACAGTTATAGGAAAAATAAAGTAACTGGATATTTAAATTCTGACAAAACAAAATTTGAAATGACCAAATTCCTAAGACATCAAACACTGAATGCATCCCAATACGAAATAGCTACTACTCGAAATCAACAAGAAATCAATATTTTTTTTATATTAATTAAAGAGCATGTAGGACGAAACAAGTAAAATCAATTACAATTGCTCATAAAGATCTGTCTACCATCGCAACATCAACAAATAATTTGGAATGCCCTCTTCCAAATTTGTCTGCTCTTCAAATTCTCAAATTCGCACATCCTCCTGTTGAAATATTCCCTTGAAAAGGAAAATGATCATATTTAGTACAATACTGCACGATCTTTTCTAAGAGTTTTTTGCAAAATTATTTCAGTCGTTTTGGCTTGAGCAGTTAGGGCTGTCTGTAGGGCAGTAAGCGAGGTAAGACGGGCAGCTAAAGAGAGGTAGATATTTGTAATGTTGAAGATTTCTAAAAACTAGCTGTGAATTCGATCCCGAGTGTTTCCACTTTGTTTGTATTTATAATTATATGTTGCTCATTTCACGAGCACTTTGCTTCCCGTTAGCAAGTGTATTTGCTTCCTCATAGAGGAAACATTAGTTTTTTTTCCATAATAGACAAACCAAAGTCTTCATTTTGATCAATTTAAAAATAGACATTTATGAAAACTACAAAATTACAAAATAATACAAGAAAATTTTCAAATAGAAAGACAAATCAAATTTTGTATTCAAAATTATAATTTTTCGAGCTGGAGAAGGGAAGGGAAAAGTCCTGTAGCACCCTATCCCTTTCCCAGCTTTATGATTTCTTTACAAAAATTGTCAGAATTATTCTAATTGAAAATTTATGATCAAAATGTCTTTCCTATTCATGCGTCAACTTTGAATTATATCGGTGGAAAAAGTTTTTCTGTTTGAAACAAATGATTCAAATTATAAATGAGCATAACTTCCTTAATCTTCAGTAAAGTGTATTAATATTATAGATTAATCGATTTGCCTCAAATCAAGGAATCTTTCCCGTTCTTGCATCAACTTTGAATTATGTGAATGAAAAAAGTTTCACTACAAAAAACCGTATTTTTAAATATTATGCATTACCATAGCATCCTTAATCTTCAATAAAAGGTATCAATGTTATGGGTCAATCGATTCTTCTTGAATCAACAAAAATTTCCTATTCTCGCATCAACTTTAAATTATGAGAATGAGAAAATTTTGACTATAAAAATCGATTTTAAAAATATATAAATTACCATAACTGCCCTACTCTTCTATAAAATTTATTATAATTTTAGTTTAATCGAACCAAGGAATCTTTTATATTCTTGCATCAACTTTGAATTATGCTAATGAAAAAAGTTCTACTATAAAAAAACCGATTTTTAAAGTATTATTGAATGCTAAAAAAATGCAATAAATATTTTTCGAAATCCTTCCGTCAGTTTCAAGATATTAGTTTACACACACTTCCAACACACGCACACAAACACACATCCGAAAAATTGCTTAGAACATTGTATCCCCTTCCTTTTCTTTTTTGTTTCTTTTGTCTTTTTTATTTTTATTTTTATCAAATCACAATATGAAAACATTTGTCATATTCACCAACGTTTCGGTGCTCATGCAGCACTCTAATTAAGGTGAGAAAAATTAGAGCAGGTGGAAACAGCGACGAAACAATTACATGGTTAAAAAAAAAAAAAAAAAAAAAAGAAAAAAACACTTTAAATGTCTTTGAAGATTCACTCACGCCATAATATCGATATAAAAAAATATGAAAACAATTAAATCAATATTCGGAATATATTTTTTTGAACTATTCATAGATTTTGATGAAAAATGATAATCTCATCCAATTCTTCATCGATTTGCATACAAAATTGTGGGATTTATAAACAATCTCTTAACAGTTTTAACGGATTTTTAGATAACTTTAAGGATTAAATTGAATGTCAATTTACCGTATTTCTGCGGATTTCAACAATTTCATGATTTTAAGTGCCTCGAAAGAATTTTGAGATATTGAAAACCGTCAAACAATTATTCTTTTTTAATTTTGTAGGCTTTCCAAAGATTTCAATGGATGTCAACGGATTTCAATAGAACTTTAGGGAATAAATTTAATTTACTTTATTTTGAAGGGGTTTTAAGGAATTTTAACTAGATTCCTGACAACTTTAGGGAATAATTTATATTTTTAATGCGATTTCTCAGGATTTTAACAGACTTAAGATTTTTAGGTATTGCAATGTACTGCAATTTATATTCCAGGAATTTGAAATGATTTCTACAAATTTCTACTTATATTTTAATAGGTTTTGCCATTTCTGAATATTTGAAGGAAATTCGACGTACTTCGACTAATCTCTAGAGAACTTTAGGAAATAAATTAAATTTTATTTCAAGACCTCAAAAACTTTTCAAAGGATTTCATAGAAAAAAATCTTCTTTTTTGGTAGAAAGTTAATCCTCTTGCTTAAAAATTCAGATTTTTGGTTAAAAATGGGTCCTTTTTGGTAGAAAATGTATCTTCTTTGTTGAAAATAGATGTTTTTGGTTGAAAATGCAACTTTTTGGTTGACAAATAATAATCTGTTGTGGATGAGGATTCAAATATTTTGGTGAGAATTAATTTTTTTGATTGAAGATTCATTATAATAACTAAAAAATTCACCTCATCGACTGGATATTGTAGTATTCCGTTGAAAATTAATTTTGTTTTTGGTTGAAAATTAATTTTTTGAACTGGAAATTTAACAATTCTATTTTTGATTGAAATTTCCTCATTTTTTAGTTCAATAAAATGTATGAATGTTAGAGGGCAATCGATTCATCTTGAATCAAAACAACTTTTCTATTCTCGCATCAACTTTAAATTATGAGAATGAGAAAATTTTTACTATAAAAATTGATTTTAAAAATATATAAATGACAATAACTTCCCTACTCTTCAATAAAATGTATTATAATTGTAGTTTAATCGATTCTTCTCGAAACAAGGAATCTTTTCTGTTCTTGCATCAACTTTGAATGATGTTGAAGAAAAAAGTTTTACTATAAGAAACCGTATTTTCAAACATTATGCATCACCATAGCTTCCTTACTCTTTAATAAATGTATTAATATTATAGTACAATCGATTCGCCTCGAATCAACACATCTTTTCTGTTCATGCATCAACTTTGAATTATGTTATTGAAAAAAGTTTTAGTATAAAAAAAACGATTCTCCAAATATATGAATTACCATAGCTGCCCTACTCTTTATTAAAATGTATTATAATTGTAGGTCAATCGATTCGTCTCGAACCAAGGAATCTTTTATGTTCTTGCATCAACTTTAAATTATGTTGAAGAAAGTTTTACTATGAAAAATCGCATTTTCAAATATTATGCATTACCATAGCTTCCTTACTCTTCAATAAAATGTAATAATATTATAGGGCAATCGCTTCGCCTCGAATCAACACATCTTTTCTGTTCTTGCATCAACATTGAACTATATTGATGAAAAAAGTTTTACTATAAAAAACCGATTTCCAAAATATATAAATTGCCATAACTTTCCTACTCTTCAATAAAATGTATTATAATTGTAGGTCAATCGATTCGTCTCGAACCAAGG
>CAKNYM010049883.1:133955-148593 GCA_932195095.1 Andricus curvator
TATTATAATTGTAGGTCAATCGATTCGTCTCGAACCAAGGAATCTTTCATGTTCTTGCATCAACTTTAAATTATGTTGAAGAAAGTTTTACTATAAAAAATCGCATTTTCAAATATTATCCATTACCATAGCTTCCTTACTCTTCAATAAAATGTAATAATATCATAGGGCAATCGCTTCGCCTCGAATCAACACATCTTTTCTGTTCTTGCATCAACTTTGAAGTATATTGATGAAAAAAGTTTTACTATAAAAAACCGACTTCCAAAATATATAAATTGCCATAACTTTCCTACTCTTCAATAACATTTGTTAATATTATAGGTCAATCGATTCGTCTCGAATCAACACATCTTTTATGTTGTTGCATCAACTTTGAAGTATATTATTGAAAAAAATTTTACTATAGAAAACCGATTTTCAAAATATATAAATTACCATAACTGCCCTACTCTTTAACAAAATATATTATAATTGTAGGTCAATCGATTCGTCTCGAACCAAGGAATCTTTTATATTCTCGCATCAACTTTAAATTATGCTTCCATAACTACATTGTATACTGATACGAAAGTGGGCCGCTTATCTTGAACGTAGGGGTTGGTAATGATCCTAATCCCTCCCTTAATTACACAAATTCAATTTGTAAGAACCTAAGCTACTGCGCTTCTGGGCAACCCATATATCAGCACAGTATTCAACCTACCTGTTCATCTCTGGTTGTAAGATCATGGATTTCCGAATCATGGTCCCGTCGCCTCGACTGTGGTACTTAATGGAAAAGGGAAAGATAGAACCCCGACACATGAGAACGGGGAGAGAAAGGGAATAACAATAAATTAGCAGGAAGGACTAGTAATGTATGCGGAGAATATTATCGCTCTTTTGGGTGCCCAAGCATCCATTTCAGCACCATTGACTCGAATTTGTCTACATTCAAACTCGAGAGTCGGTAAACAGGCTAAACTGCGGAAGGTGGTTTTCTGCAGTTTTCCTTTCCCCTGGCCAAACGTCCAGGAAAATGCGAGTAGTCCTAATGAAGTCGGATGCAGCCGCGGGTTGTCATTGGATGTGATTAAATTCATAAAGTAGTGAAACTTATGCCAAAGAACTAATGATACCTTAGCAGCGAAGCGGATTTGTGGGCAGGTCTCTGTTATTCCAAGATTTTAAGTAAAAACTTAGCCTATCTACGACATAAATTCAGAATTTTTAAATATCAGACTTGTCAACCCAAAATACATTCAAGTATCTCAAAACAGCGGAAATATGGCAATTTTTTCAGCAAAATAGGAGAATAAGAGGGAAATAAATTCTTTAAATATGGATAGGATTTTCAAAAAAGTAATTGAATTTTGAACTAAAGAAGATTTTATATTAAACAGTTTAATTTACAACCTATAAAAATAAATTTTTAACCAAATGGTCGAGTTTTCAAGCAAAAAATATTAATTTCTATAATGGCGGTTGAATTTTGAAAAAGAAAATTAAACTTTCATTAGAATAGTTGAATATTTAGCAGCGTATTTGAATTTTCAATCTACAAAGTAGAATTATTAACCAAGAATATTTATTTTATATCAAAAGACGAATTTTCAACAAAATACATACATTTTTAAGCAAATACTGGAATTTTAAACTAAAAAAAAAATTTCCACCAAAAATAGAATAGTTAAATTTCAAGATTGAACCATATGGTTCTAGGGTCGCGTATAATATTTTTTGTTGAGAATAAATCTTCTTTGATTGAAAATTCAATAAATTAACTAAAAGTTAAATTAGTTCTTTAAATATTCATTTTTTTGTTTGTTTAAAGATTTATCATTTTAGTATAAAATATTTTTTGGGATAAAAATAAAAATATTTTGTTGAAACATCACTCTCTTTTTTTTGAAAATTAATTTTGTAAACGAAAATTGAACTATTGCATGGTTAGTGAAATATATAACCCTTTTAGATGAAAATTCATTTTTAACTGAAAATATAACTATTCCATTTTTTGTGAAAAATTAATCATCTTCGTTGAAAATTTATCCTTTCAGTTGAAAACAGAACAATTTTGTTAAAAAATCGTTTTTTTTTTTTTAGTTGAAAGTTAATTTTTTCAAACGCAAATTTAATTATTCCATTTTCGGTTTTAATTAATCTTTTTTAGTTATAATTAAACAGTTTAGTAGAAAATTCATGTATTTCATTGAACATTCGTCTTTTTTTATAGAAAATTATTATTCTTGATCAAAAAGTCATCCTTTTGATTTAAATTGCAACTGTTTGGTTACAAATTCATTTTTCGTTTCTTTAAAAATATCAGTAATTTGTTGAAAATTATTTTTTTCTTGTAAATTAATTTTTATAAATAAAAATTCATCTTTTTTACTTGACAATTGAACTATATGGTTAAAATTAAATTAATTTTGTTACAAATTTGAAGTTTTGAAAAAAATTAATTTTTTTGGCGAAAAATTGTAATTTTTTTCTTAAAAATGCATTGGTTGGTCGAAAATTATCTTTTTTAGACTAAATATTGAATTATTCCATTTTTTGTTATGAGCGTATCTTTTTCAGTTGGAAATTTATGTATTTTGTTGAGAATTCTCCTTTTTTGGTAGAAAATTATTCTTTTTGGTTGAAAATTAATCTTTTTGGTTTCAAAATTAAATATTTGGTTGAAATTTTTTTTTTTTCGTTTGTTAAATATTAATTATTTGAATTAAAAATTATTTTTTTGTTTGTTAAGAATATAACTATATTGTTAAAAAAAATTCCAATTCTGTTTTTAAATGAAAACTTCTTTTGCTTGAAAATTCAACTATTTGGTAGAAACGTCATGTATTTTGTTGAATATTTTTTTTTTTTGTAAAAAATTAACCATCTCAGCGAAAAATGTAATTATATTGTTAAAAATTGATTTTTTTGTAAAAATATAACTATTTTGTTGCAAATTTAAAAAAATGAAAATTCATCTTTTTTACTTGACAACTTAAATATTCGGTTGAAATGCAGCTTATTTTGTTAACAATTTATGGTTTTGGTAGAAAATTAATGTTTCTAGCGAAAAATTGTAATTCATTTCTAAAAAAAACATTCTTTGGGTTGAAAATTACTTTTTTAGACGGAAATTTGAATTATTCCACTTTTTGTTATAAATGTATCTTTTTCCGTTGGAAATTCATGTATTTTGTTAAGAATTCTCCTTTTTTGGTAAAAAATTATTCTTGTTGTTTAAAAATTAGTCTCCCTGGTTGATAAATTAACTATTTGCTTAAATAATTTTTTTTTAATATTAATTATTTCAATTTACAATTTTTGTTTGTTAATAATATAACTATTTTGTTAAATTTTTTTTCCAATTCTGTTTTTAAATGAAAACTTTTTTTTTGCTGGGAAATTCAGCTATTTAATTTAAATTTCGCGTATTTTGTTAAACATTTATCTTTTTGGTAAAAAATTAATCTTTTTAGCGGAAAATTTAATTACATTGTTAAAAGTTAATTTTTTGGTTAAAATATAACTATTCTGTTGAAAATACATCTTTTTGCTAGAAAATTATTCTTGTTGGTTAAAAATTAATCTTTTGGGTTAAAACATCATTCATTTGGTTAAAAAGATTTTTTTTTGCTGAATAATAATTATTTTAATTTAAAATTCTTTTTTCTCTTAAATCAAATAACTATTTTGTTGAAAAAATGTCTTCTAATTTTGTCTTTAAATGAAAACTTTTTTTTGCTTGAAAATTCGACTATTTGGTCGAAATTTCACGTACTTTGTTTAAAATTTATCTTTTTGGTAGAAAATTAATCCTTCTAGCGGAAAATTTAATTTCGTTGTTAACAATTAATTTTTTGGTAAATGTATAACTATTTTGTTTATATATTTATAAATTTTTTTTAATTAAAATTTATCCTTTTTTCTTGAAAATTCAACTATTTGTTTGAAATTTAATTTATTTTGTTGATAATTCTTTTTTGGTAAAAAATTTATCTTTTTGGTTGACAATTATTCTATTTGGTTGAAACGTTAATTATTTGAATAAAAATACATTTTTTTTGGTTAATAATAATAGTTAGAATTCAAAATTCTTTTTTCCTAATAATATATCTATTTTTTTAAAGTAAAAGAAAATTCTTAACTGAAAACTTTTTTTTTACTTCAAAATTTATCTATTTGGTTGCAATTTCACGTATTTTGTTGAAAATTGATCTTCTTGGTAGCAAATTAATCTTTTTAGTGGAAAATGTTAACCTTGTTAAATTTTTTTTTGTCAAAATATAACTATTTTGTTCAAAATTTTTTTTATGAAAATCAGTCTTTTTTACTTGAGAATTGAAATTTTTGAGTGAAATGTGCTACATATTTTTTTTATAGAAAATCAATCTTTTTGGCGGAAAATGTAATGACACTCTTAATATTTTATTTTATTTTTTTTAACATTTTTTTCATGAAAATCAATCTTTTTTAGTTGAAAATTTAAATTTTTGAGTGGAATGTGATGTATGTTTTTGAAAATTCTTTTTTTTATAGAAAAATAATCTTTTTGGCGGAAAATTTAATTATTTTTTTATACAAATAGCTAATTTTGTCTAGTATTTTCCTGTAGAAAAGTGAAAAAATTAACAATAAAGTACAAGTTTCTACAATTAAAAAATTTGTATAACTTTTTATTCATATTTTTTTTACTTTGTTGTAAAAATCTATAAGTTATTACAAAAAGCTTTAGAATTTTACATTTTTTTAACAATTTTTCAATTATTTGAAGTAGAAAGCCTTGAATCGTTAATATTTCAGAGTGTTGAATTCAAATTTTGTACCTTACAATTTGAATTGTTCTATTTAACAAATTTTTAATATTCAAGTGAAATTATTGAATTTGGATGCATAAATAACAATTGAGCAATTGAACAATTGAAGTTTGAAAAAAAAATTGAGTTTTAATTTAAAAGACATTTACCAGTTTTTGGCTCAGTTTTGAGAAGATACAAACTTAATTCAAAACTGAAAAAGATTTCGCAAAATTAAAAAAAAAAAACCTCTCAAAGGAGAGGTTTTGAGAAAATAAAAAAAATTTCTTAACTTTGCTGGGAAAATTTGAAATGATTTTTTATTTTTAAAAAATAATTTTAAGAGAATATTTGAAAAGATTTTCAAAAAATTTTGAATAATAAATTACAATTGAACAGTTAGTAATTTGGAAAATAATCCAGTAAGTTTAAAATATATTTAGAAGTTTTGAAAAGATTTCAGAATTGTATCATAATTCCTAGAAAAACTAACAATAATTTTTTTGTTGGAAAAATTAATTTAAAAAGAATAATAAGATTTCCAAAAGTTTCAAAAAAAAATAAGATAATGAAATTATTATTAGATTCCTGAAAAATTTTTAAATTATTTTTTTTAAACAAATTTTTAATCAAATATTTGAAAAGATTTCGAAACAAATTTTAATTTATAAATTAATCTTTCTAGCTCAAAATTGCTTAAAATGACATAATTTGGGAAATTTATACATTTTTTTATTTATTTTTCAATTCCTAATTTTGAAAATGATATCGTAGATTTCCCTTTTTTTAGTATTTTAACTGTACAATATATAAAAGTTGAAATTGAAATTTTGCAGTTTAACGGGTTTTAATTTGAAAAATTTTTAATTAAAAAGTTCTTAAATATGGAAAACCACCATAAAACGCGCCTATTATAGTTTGAAAAAAGAAAAGTTTTCCTAAAAAAAAAAAAATTTCGTTTTTCCTTGGACAAAGAAGAAAAAAGAAGAAAGAAAAATGGGAAAGAAAAAAAAATAGAAGGAGGGGGATTTGGTTGGTTGCCTTCTCACTTTTCTTTCCTTTTTTTTTGTCCAAGAAAAAAGAATTTTTTCTTTTTATGTTATTTAGAAAAGCTTTTTTTTTTCAAACTACAATAGGAGCTTTTTATGTTGGTTGTCGAAATTTGTTCGTTGAATTCTTGTTTTTATTTTCAGGAATTCTCTAGATTAACTTGAGTATTGGACGTTAAATAGGATTTTGAATTTGATTGCAATCCAATTTACAATTCTTAAATTGAAAATTCGTCTCAATAATAAGAAAAAGTTGTATTTTACTGTAATTTTGGTTGTAATTTATTGTACTTATTCGTAGATTCTTGTGAAAATAGTTTTAGCTTTCTGTATTTTTTGGTAAAAAATTTTCAACCCGGGAAGTATATACCAGCTGTTTTCGTTTAATTTTATATACCACACAGGATCTGTATTATCAAGCCAGGAACATATGCTTCTCAAATTATAGAGGAAGGTCTTGCTTATGAGTAGGCTATGCAAACAAAATTCGCCAGGCCTGTAATCAGCCTCCTATTAAATATTTCGCAGTCAAGATGGACCGTTTAGGCAAAAAAAAAAAAAAATTGCGAAAAGGCAAAACACCTGTTTTATTTCTCACGGAAACACAACATCCATAAAACTATCGTTAACGAAATCCCTGGACAGAAAAGGAATCCGAGAGCTCGTTTGCCATAGCCGGCGAAAGCCGAAATCAAGTCCTTTGTGTCCACTGACCCAGCAATTTGGAATCACTTTATATAAATTCACGTTAAATAAAACAGAAAATTACTTTCATCAAAGCCTGGGGAAAAAAAGGAATTGTTTTGGGACGCAATTTCAGTCAAGAGACAGCTGGTATTATTCTATTGTTATTCTCTTGGCACTTTTCCAGATTTTTGTGTTTTAAATTTGGATGTATTGTATTGTTAATTATCTTTTAATTTGTAGTTTTCTCGGAGACTATAATAATTTATGAAGCGTTGATTTAAATTATTTAAATTTTCATCGTTTATGAATGAAAATAATTTTCAACGAAAAAAATAAATAAATTTTGAACCAAGAAAATTAATTTTCTACAAAAAAGACGAATTTTCAAACAAGCTACATGAATTTTCATCCGAACAGTTGAATTTTTATCTACAGAATATAAATTTACAATCAAAAACAGAATAGTTAAATTGTCAGTTAAAAAAATTTATTTTAAACCAGAAAAAGCGAATTTCCAACACATAGTTGAATTTTTAACCAACAAAATTAATTTTCATCTTGAAGATTAATTTTCGACTGAAAAAGACCAGTTTTTGAACAAAAATAAACAAGAATATGAATTTTTAACCAAGAAATTAATTTTCAACTAAATCATGAATCTTGAATGAAAACAAAATAAATTCTCGAAAAAGAGTCCAACATCCAACCAAAGAGAGGAATTTTCAACCAAAGAGTTGATTATTTAGCCAAGAAGATTTCTAGAAGACTTTCTACAAAAAAGATGACAGCAAAGAACAGAAATTTTTCAATAAATACGTGAATCGTCAAGCAGTTACTTAGATTTTCAACTGAAAAAGACTATTTTTCAACCAAAAATGGAATACTTAAATTTTTAGTAAAAAAAATTAATTTTAAACCAAAAATGAAACTAATTTTCAACAAAATAGTATCATTTTCAACCAAATAATTGAGGTATTCAACAGAAAAGATGAATTCTTAACGAAAAATATAATAATTTATGTTTTAATCCAGAAATATTTTTATTTGAAACAAAAAAAGTTGAATTCAGCAGAGAAGGTAATCTTGAACCAAATAGTTAAATTTCCAACCAGATAAATAAATCTTCCACCCAGAAAATTTATTTTCTACAAAAATTCAAAAATGAATTTCTCAAATAAAATGAAGAAGATTTTTAAAATCTTCCGGATTCGTTTTTGACAATTTTAGAAATCATTTATAATGAATCTGTATGAGCATCAGAGAATAACAGAAAATTTGTCACTTCTTTTCAGACTACATGGATATATGAATTAAAAATTATTTTAATTAATTTTTTGGGAAAGCACCCAACCGGCAATCGGAAGTCCTGAGGTTCATTTTCCATCGGAGCGAAAGAAAAAGATGTTTTTTCAGAAAAAATTAATTAAAATAATTTTGAATTCATATCTCCATCTAGTCTGACAAGACGTTGAAAATTTCTGTTATGGTCGGTTGATAATACAGATTCCTTGAAAGATTTTTAACCAAGAATACCAAAGTAATTAAACTTTCAATCAAAAATATAAATTTGTAACAAAAAAGTTAATTTTTAACCAAATAGTTTAATTTTCTACCAAAGAGATTTTTCGAGCAAAAAAGTGTAATTTTCTACAAAACAATTAAATTTTTAGCCAAAAACACGTTTTTAAGAGACAGTACAATTTTCAACCATAAATGATGTTTCAATCCAAAATGATGAATTTTCAACAAAATGGATAAATCTTCTAATAAATAATTTCAATTTTTACTAATGTAGTTAAATTTTCTACCACAAATATGAATTTTCAATTAAAAAGTTGATTTTTAATCAAACAATTTAATTTTCTACTGTAGAGAATAATTTGCAAACCAGATAAATGAATTTTTGGCAAAACAGTTGAATTTTCTACCAAAAAAGCCGAATTTTGAACAAAATACATGAATATTCACTCACAATGGATCAATTTTCTATTTCAAATGACAATTTTTAACAATTTTTGTTTCAAATAAAAAAAAATCAATAATAATAAATATAATAATAAATATAATAATAAATAAAGAATAAAAATAAATAATAATGATAATAATAATAAATATAAAATATAAAAAAAATGGAAATAAAATAAATATTTAATAATACTATTCGCCGCTTTTTTCTTCATTAACCGGAACGATATTTCTTGAAATTATTATTGTTTATTTGTGAAAAAAAGTATATTTTGCTTTTTTATATAGACCTCTGGTTATCTAATAATCTTGTTAATAATATATTTTCCCTGATATTCTCTTTCTCATTTTTTCACTTGCTTCCTCCTGATAATTATGTTTTCAGTTTAAAATTTTCTTATTTACTTGCAAGTTTAACAATTTCGTTGAAACTTCTTATTTTGGTTAAAAATTCAACTTTTTATTTAGATGTTGAACTTTTTTTTTTGTAAATTCATTTGTTTCTCGAAGATTCATCATTTCAGTTGAAACTTAATATTTTTATTCAAAAATCAGTTTGCTTTTATTAAAAAATTAATTTTCTTAGCTGAAAATATTACTGTTCCAGTTGAAGATTCATCATTTTCAATGAAAATCAAACCAAGTGAGTGAAAGTTGACCTACTGTGTACAAAGTTTATTTTTTGGTTGAAGGTTTATCTTTTTGGTTGAAAATTAACCTATTTTCTTGAAAATTCTTTTTTGTTGTTGTTTAAAATTAATTATTCTAAGGGAAAGTAAAATAAAAATAATGAAAATTTTAAAATTTCATTTTGCTGCCAAACTATACAAGATACAAAAAAAATAGCAAGAGAAAAATTTTGCGCTAAGAAAGGTCTAAAAATTTGTCATCAATCACTTTTTGATGAGACGTGTAGTTTTTGTTTATTCGTAAAAAAAGATATTAAAAATAAAACAATTTAATTTTTGGACAAACCACACAAGCTACGAAAAACATAAATAAACAAAATTTGTTCACCCGTGAAAAAGCTGAAAATTTGTTAATAATCATTTCTTGATAGGATGCGTAGTTTTTGTTTTAATCGTAAAAACTAACATTAACAATAAAAAATTAAATATTTGGAAAAACGACTCGTGAAAAATAAAAATAAAAATAAAGGAATTAAATTTTTGGAAAAACGGCACAAGTTACAATAACATTTTATTTAACAGAATTTTTCGCCTAAATTATATCTACAAATTTTCTTAAAACCACTTTACGCTAGGATGCGCATTTTTGGTTCAAATGGTAAAAAATAACATTGAAAATAAACAAATTAAATTTATGGAAAACGACACAAGTTGCAGTAGAATGCTTAATAACAAAATTATTTTTTTTATAGAAAGCGCACTTTTCTTTAATTATAAAAACAAGACAATGAAAATACGTATGTTTTAAGACCAATGCATATTATGAATTGTCATAATATACTTTTATTGGAATGATACATTTTTCAGGGTAGCTGAGAACAAAATTTAATGCAAAATAAAGAACAAATATTGAAGTAATCATGATAAATAAAATTTGTACTTTATTTTTCAATATCTGAATAAGTAATCCCAGTCCAAGGTACAGAAACAAATGTGATAATTTCATATAGTTTGATATAATTACCTATATATTATATATATGATACCTAATAACTATTAATTAAAAACATTTGATATAATAGTGTTCAACATAATGTAGAAAATTTAGCATTTTTGACAAAATGGAGTGCGAAGCACGAGATACGTAATGAGAATGTGTTCGTTGAAGCCGAAAGAGCTTTAACAAAAGAGAATTCACAATCATCAAATTACAGTCGTCGATGCTTTGACCTTTAGTTCTAAAAAGTCTGAGCGCAAATGTGGGGCAAGTAAAAAGACCGACCGCGAAGCGCTAAATAAATACATATATTATCAAGCTCGAAGAGCGAGAAACAAAAATCGCGTGCCCTAGGCGCACCAAAATTTATTAAAATAATCATTTTGGTTGGAAATTGCCTCTTTGTTGGTTAAAAATGCAATGTTTTGGTTGATCATTACCTTTTTGGACGAAAATTCATATTTTCGGGTCGAAAATTCAACTTTGTTTTTCTAGACTCAAAAACTTTTTTTTTAAATTAGTTTTTTGTTTGGAAAATTCAGCATGTTAGTTGAAAATTTATCTCTTTGGTATACGAAATATATAAAATCCTGCAAATGAATATCAGTTGTCGTGGAAATTCGGAAAAAGACAATTAAGCCAAACACAAATTCGGAAAAACAGAAATTAAATAGAAGGAAAATTAAGATAAATAAATATTATGATGAATCGAAACAAGAAAATATGAAAATTATATGGAATGTGACACATTGATCGCATACGAAATGATCGTGGGGTCTATTCCAACATTATATAGAGCAAGTCTAATATTGTAAAATGATTTGATAAGTAACAAATCAATCCTTTTCTTCGACCGACGATGTTTAAGAATTTTTTATGTCTAACGGTCCACATAAAATTAAATAAAAATTAAGCCAAAAACATTTTTCCAACTCAGAATTTATTAATAAAGAAACTCCTTTCACCATCATTTACGTACGTTTCGGTACAATTGCGTGCCTTTTTCAAAAGGTTTTTAAACCTAAATACAATAATATTACAAATTAGCAATAATAAACAGAATAATTAAAAATAAAAATAATAATTTCATAAATTAATGTAGGTTTTTACCTGAGATAAGATTAATTTCAGAGAGTAAAACAAACATCGAAAGGAACATAGAAACCAATGTAAATTTTGAAGAATTCAACTCAAAATTCAAGTCAAAAATTTAGAAAACATTAAAGTTGTTATAGAAGTCTCTAACAAATTAAAGAGAATTCACTCACTTTAAAAACTACATCTTAAAATACAGAAAAAGAGATCTTTATAATAGTTAAGAAGGACGAACAGAAATTGACAATATGGAGATACAATAAGACAGTATACGTAATGAGCGTTGACATAGACGAGTCTTCATTGAAATCACTGATGAGGAAACGCTAGAAACTGAATTCAAAATTAAATGTGAAAAAAGTCACATTATTTTTAAATACTTTGATAAATTTTATTAATGTTTAGAATTTCAGTATGTGAGTTAACAGAAATATTGCGAAATTTTTTTTATAAAAATGCACTCAATAATACGTCGTTGATAAGTATTTTTTTCAGTAGCTAATATTTTAATATTTTTAAAACCAAAATCAAAATAATGACTAAAATTCCATGAATGTTGTGACAAACCTGTGTTAAAATTCCCAACTTCATAATCTCTTTGGTGTTCAGAAGTTCTAGTTATTAATCTCCGGCCAGTTTCACCTGTATAGACTTTATTGCAACATTTACATTTAATCAGATAAATAACGCCAGATGAATACGTAATAATGCCATTAAAAAAATCAAGCGGATAGTTATTATGTATTCAGGTTGTTTTTATTTCATTAAAATTTTCTTTTCTAAATTGCATTTCACTTAATTTAACACATCTGTCTACTAAAATTTCTACAGTCTTCAATGCTATTAAACACATTTAGGAAGCTTCAATCTTGTCAGTAGGAACAAAAGCTAAAATGTTGTCCACATACATTTTGTATAAAATAGGTGTGAAATCCAATAACAGAGCTCTTTTTTCAACATCTTGTAAAACTAAATCAGAAATAACTGGGGATAAAGGTGAACACATAGGGCAACCCGAAATTTGTTTATAAAATTCATTATTAAAGGAGAAAACAATACCATTAAAAACCGTTCTGGTAGCAAGTATTAATTCATTTTTTGTTATTTTCGTCAAGTTATAATTTAAAAAAAGTTGTTCTTCAATTAGGTGGATTCTATCAAACATGGACTCTACATCTAAAGAAACTATTGAATGACTTTTTGGTAAATTAATGTTTTTTAAAATACCTTTAAGTTCCCAACTATTTTTAACAAACGAACTAGTGTTAACAGAAACAGTTTTTAGAATATTTGAAATATACTTAGATAGAGAACCAACAGTAGAAACAATCAGTGTCCAACTTAAATTAGGTTTGTGGACTTTAGGGAAAGGATAAGCTTTTGCTATGACAATATTGTGAGTTTTTAAACGATATGCACATTGATCATTAATTAATTTTTCAATTTCCCATCTGATAGCAATGTCATTACATATATTTTCAATAGTCTTAACCATACTGGTTTTAATATTCCTTTATAAAATATTATTCTTAAGAATGTTTTCAACTGTACTGTTATAATCCTCTCTGTTAGCGGCGACCGTTAAGTTACCTTTATCAGCCTTCAAAAAAATTAAATCTTCATGTTTCTTTTGAAAATCTTTAACCGAGTGGACAGATTTTTCTGAATTTTCAAATTTATTATTATTTTTGTGATTCAAAACTATTTGAGTAACAGTTTTAATAATAAGTCTAATAATAATAATAATATGTCTAAAATAAGTCTAATAAGTCTAACAAATAGTCTAATGAGTCTAATAAATAATAAAAGTCTAAAAAATAATAAAATAAAAGTCTACTAAGTTTAAGAAATCTAATAAGTCTAATAATAAGTCTAATAATACTATCATTGGAATATAGTTGCTGCCAGGGCTGAAGTTCTAAAAGCAGAAGTGGCCTGGCGGTACTTTCCATAAACTACCCATGAGAAAATTCAACTACATTTTTGGATGAAATATCATTATTTTTCATTGAACAGACTTCTATCATTGAACAATTTTGTTGAAAATACTTTTTAACACAAAGACAAATCAGACAAATCAAATTTTGTATTCGAAATGATAATTTTTCGAGCTGGAAAAGGGCTGGGAAAAGTTCTGTAGCACCCTATCCCTTTCCCAGCTTTATGATTTCTTTACAAAAATTGTCAGAATTACCCTGTTTGAACACTTAGGATCAAAAAGTCTTTTCTATTCATGCGTCAACTTTGAATTATTGAAATGAAAAAAGTTTTTCTGTTTCGAGCAGATGACTCAAATATTATAAATGAGCATAACTTCCTTAATCTTCAATAAAGTGTACTAATATTATAGATCAATTGATTTGCCTTGATTCAAGAAATCTTATCCGTTCTTGCATAAATTTTGAATTATGTTAGGAAAAAAATTGTACTATAAAAAACCGATTTTCAAAATATATAAATTACCATAACTTCCCTACGCTTCGATAAAATATATTAATATTATAGGTCAATCGATTCGTCTCGAACCAAGGAATCTTTCATATTCTTGAATCAACTTTAAATTATGTTGAAGAAAAAAGTTTTACTATAAAAAACCGTATTTTCAAATATTATGCATTACCCTGGCTTCCTTACTCTTCAATAAAATGTAATAATATTGAAGGTCACTCGATTCGACTCGAATCAACACATCTTTTCTGTTCTTGCATCAACTTTGAATTATGTTAATGAAAAAAGTGTTACTATAAAGAACCGATTTTCAAAATATATAAATTACCATAACTTCCCTACGCTTTGATAAAATATATTATATTTTATATATTATAGGTTACTCGATTCGTCTGGAACCAAGGAATCTTTTATATTCTTGCCACAACTTTGAATTATGATAATGAAAAAAATTTTACTATAAAAAACCGATTTTCAAAATATATAAATTACGATAACTTTCCTACTCTTTAATAAAATGTATTAATATTATAGGTCAATCCGTCTCGAACCAACACATCTTTTCTGTTCTTGCATCAACTTTGAATTATGATAATGAAAAAAGTTTTACTATGAAAAACCGATTTTCAAAATATATAAATTACCATAACTTTCTTCCACTTTAATAAAATGTATTAATATTATAGGTCAATCGATTCCTTTCAAACCAAGGGATCTTTTATATTGTTGCATCAACTTTAAATTATGTTGAAGAAAAAAGTTTTACTATAAAAAACCGTATTTTCAAATATTATGCATTACCCTAGCTTCCTTACTCTTCAATAAAATGTAATAATATTGAAAGTCAATTGAGTCGACTCGAATCAACACATCTTTTTTGTTCTTGCAGCAACTTTGAATTTTGTTAATGAAAACAGTTTTACAATAAAAAACCGATTCTCAGAATATATACATTACCATAAATTCCCTACGCTTTGATAAAATATATTA
>CAKNYM010049883.1:156809-168957 GCA_932195095.1 Andricus curvator
GTTATGGTAATTTATATATTTTTTAAATCGATTTTTATAGTAAAAATGTTCTTATTCTCATAATTTAAAGTTGATGCAAGAATAGAAAAGTTGTGTTGATTCAAGACGTATCGATTCACCTATAACATTGATTGATTCCATTAATGAGTAAGGAAGCTATGGTAATGCATAATATTTGAAAACACGGTTTTCTATAGTAAAACTTTTTTCACTAATATGATACAAAGTTATTGCAAGAACGGAAAAGATTAATTGATTCGAGGCAAATCGATTGATCTATAAAAATGATACACTTTATTGAAGATTAAGGAAGTTATGCTCATTTATAATATTTGAATCATCTGTTGCAAACAGAAAAACTTTTTTCATCGTCATAATTCAAAGTTTATGCATGAATAGAAAAGACTTTTCAATTATAAATTTTCAAATAAAATAATTCTGACAATTTTTGTAAAGAAATCATAAAGCTGGGAAAGGGATAGGGTGCGACAGAACTTTTTTCTTCCCTTTTCCAGCTCGAAAAATTATCATTTCGAATACAAAATTTGATTTGTCTTTGAATTTCAAAAAAATTTTGTAATATTTTGAAAGGAGCAACATATAATTATATATATACAAACAAAGTGGAAACATTCGAGATTGAATTCACAGCTTGTTTTACTTGCGCAAATTGTGACATAGATAAATAGAAAAATGCATCTTTCAAACGAGAAAGACGTTTATAACCTGAAGGATAAATTTGTTATCCAAAAAGGGATCAATTTTCTATGAATTAGTCAAATTTTCGACCTAAAAAGATGACTTTAATAAGTTAGTTGAATTTTCCACAAAGAAAAATTATTTTCCACCAACAAGATTAATTTACTTTACTACTAAAAAGATTAATTTTCAACTACAAGACGAATTTTCAACAAAATAATTAAGTTTTTAACCGAATAGTTCAATTTTGAACTAAAAAAGGTAGTTTTTCAAACAAAAGTGGAACAGTTAATTTTGCAATTCAACAAAAAAAAGATGAAATTTTAAGTAAATAGTAAAAATTCTTCAACAAATAGATGAATTCAAGAAACAAGATTAATTTTATATGCAAATAGACGAATTTAAAGAAAAAGTAGTCAAGTTTTCAACAACAAATTCAATTTGGAATCGAGAAAGATGAATTTTCCACAAAAGACATGAATCCTCTGCTAAATAGTTGAATTTTGAACTTAAAAAGTTAATTTTTCGACAAAAAATAAAACAGCTAAATTTGCAGTAAAAAATGCTTCAACAAAAAAAAAACGAATTATCTACCAGTTAAGCTCAACGAAAAAAGACGAATTTTTGAACAAAATAGTTGAATCCTCAACCAAATAGCTGAATTAAACAGAAAAGATTAATTTTCTACGCAAATAGACAAATTTAAAAAAAAAGTTAAGTTTTTGACAAGAAATTTGATTTTAAATCAAGAAAGATGAATTTCCAAAGAAATAGTTGAATTTTCAGATTTGAAAAACTAATTTCCAACAGGAAAAACAAATTATCAACTAGTTGAGTTCAACTAAAAAAGAAGAATTATTAACAAAATAGTTGAATCCTAAACAATACGATGAATTTTTAAGAATGAAAATTATTTTCCTACCCAAATACACATTTTCAGTTCAAAAAACTAATTTGAAAAAATTGAATCATCCACCAGTTCAATTCAACGAAAAAATTGTTAAAAAAATAGTTAAATCTTGAACCAAATAGATGAATTTAACACACACACAAAATTAAGTTTCTTCGCAAACAGACGAATTTTTAACAAAATAGTTAAGTTTTCAAACTCAAAAGTTGAATCTTTTCAAAAGCAGTTGAATTTTCAACCGAAAAAAGAAAAAATTTCAACAAGAAATTTATTTTTTAATTGAAAAAGATGAATTTTCAACTAAAAAAGATAAATTTTCGTCCAAAAATGGAACAGCTAAATTTTTAGGTACAAAAAATAATTTTCAACAAAAAAAGCAAATTATCTACTAGTGAAGCTCAACAATAAAGCCGAATTTTCAACAAAATATTCAAATCCTTAACCAAATAGACAAATTCAACAGAGAAGATTAATTTTCTACACAAATGGCCGAATTTAAAAAAAAAGTCAAGTATTCAACCAGTAATTTAATTTTCAATCAAGAAAGATAAATTTCCAAACAAATTAGTTGAATTTTGGAAAAATAAGGTAAATTTTCAATTAAAAATGAAATTGTTAAGTTTTCAGTTTAAAAGCAAATTTTCAAGAAAAAAAAACAGATACATGTTGTACCATACAGTTGAATTTTTAACTTATAAAGGAAAAACTCTCAACCAAAAGCGGAATAGCTCTATTTTTAGATAATAAAATTAATTTTTAACTAAAAACACTATTTTTGTACAAAAAAAAATAAATTTCAAAATAAATAGTATAAATTTTAACCCAACAGTTTAATTCTATACCAAAATAGTTTAATTTTTAGCCAGCTATATGGATTTTCAAAAAAAATGTCTGTTTTCAACCAAATAGTGCAATTTTCAACTTAAATTAATTATTTCAACCTTGAACAATCTATTTGATTTTAAAACCAGAAAAATGAATTCACAACGAAACATATAATTGTTAAAATTTCAACAAAAAAATGTTTTAATTTTAAATCAAAAACAGTTGACTTCAACCAAAAAAGATAAATGTTCAAAAAAATAGTTGAATTCTCAACCAAAACAGATTAATTTTCAAACAAAAAGGAGAAATTGTTAGACCAGCTAGTAATGGCAGACTTTTCAACAAAAAAAAAAAATTATCTTTTAACCAAAAATAGTCGGATTTTACATTGGATTCTATTAATTCAGTTCAAAAAGCGAAAAAAATGAGAAAAAGGGAAAGTTTTTTGAAAACAGGAAAAAAATATGTAATTCTCTAAAAAAGTGGAGAAGAGTTTATAAACGACCATTCTATTGAATTTAATTAAAAGTATTATTATACTAGTATCAAACAGGTTTAACTTATTATTCTACTTCACTAATTATTATGCTTATTTTTCATGTTTTTTTAATTACTGTTTTTTTTAATTTGAAAAATTCAAAAACAGAGTGTGTTTGCGTAATTTATAAAAAAAGTTCGACCTCCTCAAAAAAAGGCCTATTTTTATTAAATTTTGTTTATCTTAAAAGAAAACTAAGGTTTTTACCATCAAGAGTTTTGAGGATAAAAAGTGGCGTTTTCAGTTTTTATTGATGCCAATTAGCGATGATTCATTTTTGAGAATATACCCAACTTTTTTTTGGGGGGGGGGGGGGCTCTGTAACTCTTTTATTAGCAACAAAAAAATTTTTTTTTCTACAGACTCCATAATTTTTTTTACACCCTTTTCATTGGTGTTAACCATTTTTCGAAAAAATAAATACTTGGCGTTCAAAAAAGGAAGCTCAAACATAGATGTGACTTTTTGCATAGGACAGTTTTTTTTAAAACATTTTAGCCTAGAAACAAAGCTTGGGTGTTTTCATTCAGGAATTTTGAGATTAAAATGTTAAATCTGAATTTTCTTTCGAGCGATTATTTTAAAAACAATAAAATCAAATTTCACTTTCTAATCTGATGGTTTGGAAAGCAAAACACGCAATAATTTTTTTCAATCCAAGCATAATCAAAAAAAAAGTTTCCTTTTATGAAAAAAGTGAAACCTATTGCCGACAGTAATTGAAAATTGCCAAAGTATTTTTTTTTATTAATTTATTAAAAACGAAACGATACAATATATTATGAAGACCTTTAATTTTCCTTCACCGAAAATATCAAAAATTGAGAAAAATTCGAAAAGCGATAACTCTCCGAAAAAATATTTTAGTGAACGAAATATCACCGATTTTTTTTTATACACGGAAAAAATTTATCCGTGAAAAAGTCACGAACTTGTAGCTAGGTCTCGGATACGAGATAAAAAAATGAAACATTACATCCTTATTTCTATGAGAAATATATGGATGAATTTCGAAGTTTCCTACGAACAGTTCGAATTTCCTACGAATAGTTCCTGAAAATTTGAGACTGAAATATAATAAGGAAACATTTTATGTGTGTGATTTAATTTACATTAAACAAAATAGGTATTATAAAACTTCTAGCCACTCATCCGACGAGCTCGAAGCACACATACGAGCGCACACAAGCACCGCGCGTCTGGGCGAGCATGTGTGCCGGCCACGTACAGGCGAACCTACTTTCTAGTTCCCAGATTTGTCGGGCAAGCTCGCGAGTGCTCTGAGAATCTTTTCCCAATCTCTCGTAATATTTTTGTAATTATTCACGTAAAAAAAAAGTGATGAACCGTTTTAGAATTTTCACATCGAGTTCGTCAATCTTTCTCAAAGTTCACAGATTATTTACGAAAATACATAAATATCCGATCAATTTTTCTCATATCCGAGACCTAGCTACTAGTTCGCGACTTTTTTACGGATAAATTTTTTTCGTGTACGTCCAACAAGTTGTGCAAGTTTAAAAAAAATCGGTGAAATGAACGTTTGACTTTCGTGAACTCGACTGGGTATTCCCCACATAAAAAATGGAAAATGTGTTCTTTTAATCCTTCGATTTTAAAAATAGAACGATCAACGCTAATCGTGAATTACTTCAGCTAAAATTGAGCTTACATGAAAACGGCTTTGCACAAATTACAAAAATCATCTGTCCGAAAATTCGTTTTTAATTCAATACAATACAAAATTTATCTCGTCCTGTCGAGACAATTTTACATAGTGGGCGCGCAATGTGATCATTATACGAACTGGTGAGAAGGCGCATTCAAGGAGATTAAAGGCAGGTTGCATACATTTTTTTTTTTTTTTTTTTTTTTTTTTTTAATGTTCGAAGGAAGAAAGCCGTAACACTTGCATGAGCCTTGAACTCCTCATCAACCTCTTCATCATACAGGCACAATCTACAAAAAGGGGTCCAGACCTTGTTGATCGGGTTATTCCCGCTGCGGGCGAATAATGGTTCGTATATTTTACCATGTGCTCTCTAATCGTGGTTATTAATATTGCATCGATGCAACGATCCGGGGATTAGGGCCCCTCGTATAAAACATATAATTTACATATACGTCAACGAAGGCCTTCCTAGATGCAATTGATTGTTGCGGATCAAAGGCGGATCCAGAACATTTTTCGGAGAGGGCGCTTCCCAATTTTCCCCCCCCCACGCCCACCACCGGGGGGGGGGGGCTTCTCAATGATTTAAAATAATTTTCCAAATTGAATATAAGGCAGTAAATTTCACATTATTTATATCTTTCAATTAGAGTTTATCCTTCTTCAGTTTCGACCTCTTCTTGTGTGCATAAATACATTTTTAAACAAATGAATTGATTTTGTTACGATTTGTCACGGTAGGGGATCCTTCACTCATGTACGTAATTTTTGCAAATTTTGCAAAAACTTTCTCCTAAAGATTATCTTTTTGGTTATGAATTTCATTATTTGGTTGAAAATTTAACAATTTTCTTAAAAAGACATTTTTTGTTTGCAAATTGAACAGTTTTGTTCAAAATTCGTCTTTTTGAGTTAAAAATTCAACACTTTTTGTATAATATTAACCTTTTGTTTAAAATTCATATTTTGTTGGTGATAAGTCAACTGAAATCTTTTTTGAATGAAAAATATTTTTTCTGAAAATTTGTCTGTTTAATTTAAAAGATCATCTTTTTTTTAGTAGAAATATTGTATCTTTCATGGACCAAAATTCAACTGTTTTGTTAAAAATTCAACTATTTCCTGGAAAATTTACTCTTTTTTTAAAATTTGTATTTTACTGCAGAAAAGTCTATGGAAATCCTTTTAAAAGAAAATTCAACTCTTATTTTGAAAATTTATCTTTTTGATTTAAAAATTCACCTGTTTTAGAAGAATTTTCATTTTTCTTGGACAATGCAACTGTTTCGTTGAAAATTTAACAATCTTGTTAAAAAGTCATACTTTTTGGTTACAAATTCGACTATTTAGCAGAAAATTAACTTATAGTTTATAATTCTTATTTTGGTGTTGGAAAGTGATCTGGAACCTTTTTTTGTTGAAAATTCAACTCTTTTTCAAAATTTGTTTTTCTGATTTAAAAATTCATCAGCTTTAGCAAAAATTACATATTTCTTGGATAAAAATTCAACTGTTTGTTTTATAATTCAACAATTTTGTTGAAAAGTCATACTTTTTGGTTGAAAATTCGACTCTGTTTTGTGGAAAATTTAACTATTTTGTAGAAAATTTACTTTCTGGTTAAATTTAATATTTTGGTGTTGAAAAGAGGACTGAAATCTTTTCTGGATGAAAATTCAGCTATTTTTGTTTGAAATTTTTTTTTTTTTCTTAATTAAAAATTCTTGTGTTTTAAGAGAAATTGAGTCTTTCTTGGATAAAAATGCAACTGCTTAGTTAAAAATGAAACTATTTTGTTAAGAAGTCATACTTTTAGTTAAATATTCTATTGTTTTGTTGAAAATTTAACTATTTCGTAGAAAATTTACTTTTTTTTTAAAACTTATATTTTGATGTAAAAAAATGAACTGGAATCTTTTCTGGATGAAAGTTCAACTTTTTAAAAAAATGTCCTTTTTTATTAAAAATTCATCTGGTTTAGTACAAATTTAATTTTTTTTTGTTAAAAATTCAACTATTTGGTAGAGTATTAAACTATTTCGTTAAAAATTCATCCCTTTTGGTTAAAAAAATTCGTCTTTTTGGATGAAAAATTCAATCTTGTTCGTTAAAAAATTTCTTGTTAAAAAATTCATATTTTGATCTTGAAAAGTCACTGGAATCTTTTCTGGATTAAAATTCAACTAATTTGAAAAAAAAAATTCTTTTTAAATAAAAATCATCTGTTTTAAGAGAAATTTCATCTTTTCTTGGGTAAAAATTCGTCTTTTTGGATTGAAAATTCAATTTTTTTTGTAGAAACTTATTTCCTGGTTGAAAATTCATATTTTGATAGTAAAAATTCAAGTAAAATCTTTTTTAACCGACAATTCAACCTTTTTTTTTTGAAATTTATCTTTTTGATTTATAAATTCATCCGCTTTGGTAGAAATTTTTTTTTTTTTTAATTAAAATTATTTTTCTCTGCTCGAGTATTCAACTATTTTATTTGAAAGATTTGGTTGAATCACTTTGATAAGAAATCATTTTTCTTTTTTTTTAAGAGTTATATTTTTAGTTGAAAATTCATCTCTTTGGTTGAGAGTTTAGCTACTTTGTTGAAAATTAATCTTTTTAAATTGAAAATTCAACTCCTTGGGTAAAAGTTAATCTACATTGTTAAAACTTTATTTTCTTTGATTGAAGGCTTATGTCTTTGGTTGAAAATTTCACTGTTTAGTGGAAAAGTTTTTTTTGGTTTAAAACAAAAAATTTTTAACTGTAAATGTAACTTTTCAATTTTTTTAAGATTGATTTATTGATTGATGCCAACGGCCATACCACGCTGAGAAACCCAGTTCTCGTCAGATCACTGAAGTTAAGCAGCGTTGGACGCGGTTAGCACTTGGATGGGTGACCATTCGAGAAAACTGAGTGCTGTTGGCACATCGTGGGTGTGGTGAGCCCACACTTGTAGTTATTTACTACAAGTTATCAACCTAGAAACACTACCCGAATCGGGTAGTGTCACGCCTACCCTGAAAGGGAAATGGTTTAATGGTATATGATCGTTTTTATTTGAAAATTCTCCTTTTTTGGTAAACAAAAATAATTTTCTTGGTTCAAAATTTCATTTTTTTTGGGTAAAAATACATCAGTTTCGTGGAAACATAATTTTTTGCTAAACTCATATTTTTTGTTTGTAAATCCAATTTTTGTAGAGAAAATTCGTCTTTTAGCTTGAAGATTCAACAATTTCGGTAAAATTTTCTTTCTTTAGCAAAAAATCTTTGATTGTTGAAAATTCGTCTTTTTAGGCTAAAAAAACCTTTTTTCCGTATAAATTTCATGTTTTTTTGATTGAAATATAAAATTTGACACTTTTTTGGGGAATTTATATTTTTAAGTTGAAAATTTAACTATGTTGTTAAAAATTTAATTATTTTGTTGAAAATTCAAGTATTTTGTTAAAAAGCCATCTTTTATAGAAGAAAATAAATTTTTTTTGTTTAAAATAAGTTAATAAATTTAAAAAATTTTAATTTCTATCTGAAATACTATTTTATTCCATTGTAAAAGATACTATGTTAAAATTATTACAAGATTAAAATGCTGGTATTTGAATATGAATGATCAAGGAAAATGAAAAATGAGACAAGGTAAAATAAGGGAATGTATCCTTTTATAAAAGGTATGTTGATAATATTTTCATGATCATTTCTAAAGTAAAGTTTCTTGAAAAAATGAGAAAAAAGGGGAATTTTTCAAAAAGGGGGAAAAGAGGGGAATAGGGATTATGGGGATTATGAGGGATTTGGAGCAAAATAGAGGGGAAAGAGGACGAGGAAAATATGAGGGAAGTTTCTTAAAAACATGTGCAAAGGCATGAAGTTTTGAAAAAAGGAGAAATAGGGGAAAGAGTGTGAAATCTGTTCTTGAATATAGGAATTACAGGGAATTTTGAGGAAAATAGAGGAAACAGGGGAATATGAGAAGTTTGATTATAATGTTGGAAAAAGAGGAAAATAGGGGAAAGAGTGTGAAATCTGTTTCCGAATATGGGGATTATAGGGAATATTGAGGAAAATAGGGGAAAGGGGGGAAATAGGAGAAGTTTCTTGATAATATTGGAAAAAAGAAGGGAGTAGGGGAAAGAGTGTGAAGTCTGTTCTCGAATACAGCGATTAGACGAGATATCGGGTAAAATAGAGGAAAAGGACAAAAAGAAGGAAATAGGGGAAGTTTCTTAAAAACATGCACAAACAGAGGAAGTTTTGAAAACATGGGAAAAAGAGGAAGTTTCTAAAGTGGAATGATGTTTTTAAAAAGAGGAAACGAGGGGAAAGAGTGTGAAGTCTATTCTCGAATATAGGGATTATTCGTGATTTTGAGAAACGCAGGGAGAAACAGGGGAAAAGCAGGAAATAGGGGAATAGGAGAAAGAATGTGAAGTATGCTCTCGAATATAGGGACCTTAGGGGATTTTGAGAAAAATGGAGGAGAAAAAGGGGGAAGGTTCAAATAGGGGAAGTTTCTTGAAAAAATGTTAAAAAAGATGAATTTTTTTGAAAAGAGGGAGTAGGGGAAAGAGAGTTGGGTCTGTTCTCAAATATAAGGATTATAGGGAATTTTGAGAAAAATAGAGGAAACAGGGGAATATGAGAAGTTTGTTTATAATATTCGAAAAAAAGAGGAAAACAGGGGAATAGGGGAAAGAGTGTGAAATCTGTTCCCGAATATGGGGATTATAGGCAATCTTGAGGAAAATAGGGGAAAGGGGGGAAATAGGAGAAGTTTCTTGATAATATTGGAAAAAAGAGGGGAGTAGGGGAAAGGGTGTGAAGTCTGTTCTCGAATACAGGGATTAAATGGGATATCGAGGAAAATAGAGGAAAAGGGGAAAAAGGACAAAAAGGAGGAAATAGGGGAAGTTTCTTAAAAACATGCACAAACAGAGGAAGTTTTGAAAATATGGGAAAAAGAGGAAGTTTCTAAAGTGAAATGATTTTTTTTAAAGAGGAAACGAGGGGAAATAGGGGAAAGAGTGTGAAGTCTATTCTCGAATATAGGGATTATTCGTGATTTAAAAAATCCTTTTTTTATTTGATAATTGCACTATTCCATTTTTGGTTAGAAGGAGTTTTCAAGAAAACCAATTGAGAATGAAAATTACTATGGTGGTTCTCGTGCTAAAAATGAGATCTTCGAAAAGAATTATTTTTCTATGATTTTTAGAATAAAAATAATGTTACTGATGTTTCACATAGAAAAATTTTCATGAAAAAAATGTTAAAACTTTCAAAAAACGTTTATTTTTTTAATGTTTGTTGTAATTTTCTTACTATTGCTTCTTACCAATTTCTCAAAAATGGTTGTATTTTAATAAGTGATGGCTTATTATTTCGGAAAAAATAATTAATAATAATAATAATAATTTAAAACAAAATTTCATGAAGAAAACATTTTTCAACCAAATAACTATATTTGAGTATTATTTACTTCATTTTAAAATTGGAAACATTAGAGCTGTTAAAATAATTATATTTCAAAGTTAAATTTTTGTTATAAGAAAAATAAAAAATAAATAAAATAAAAAAAATAAATAAAAGTTTTTTATCAATTTTTCAGAGGAAAAATGTTGTACTCAATTTTTTTCATATCTGTGATGCTAGATTGAAAGTTCTGATGTCACCAAGCCCCACAAATAAGGTTTACGATATGTACTCGAGAAGAGGAAAAAACAAATATTTCAGAATAGTATATATAGACTTAACTGTAGCTTTTTCATTAGTAACGCTATTTAAAAAAAAATCTCTGCTTATCTGTTTTTCTCGTATTTAAAAAAAATGAGGATCCCTCATATTCTAGTGCCCACTTTGTTCGTTATTCTTAATTCTATTGGTAAGTATAGAATAAAAATTATAAAATCTTCTCTTTTATTATCACTGTGCCTTTATTTTTGTTTTAAACGTTTTTTAACCGAAATTTAAAATCCCGAATAAAAAAGTCCCATTGAGATCCCATTCAGATCCCACTGAGATCCCTTTGGGATCCCGAATGAGATCCCGCTTAAGCACTACGTATGAGACAAATCAGTTCTTGAAAAACAAAATTTCTTAAAATAATCCAAATAGTTACAAAAGTACTATAAAAGTTTCATTTTATTTCTTTCGGAATTTTGTACTTTTGTACTAAAAAAGGCCTTTTAAGATAATACCCATTTTGAACTTTTCTCGTAAGTTAGTCCTTTTTCATCAGTTTTTTGGGACATAAATGCCATCAGCATCTGTGAAAATTTTGAAAAAAAAAATCAAATGGAACTTTCCTAAAACTTGTGTCCCAAAAATATTTTAACGCTTGTAAAAAAAATCAAGTGGGGCTTTTCTGGTAATTTTGTCCTGAAAAAATGACTGCCGAAATTAAAAAAGGAAAATTAGATGAGGTGTTTTCGATATCTTTCCTGAAAAAATTTCATCATTAATTCTAAAAATTTCGAAAAAAATTTAATAAAACGGATCTTTCCTAGTAATTTTGCCCTATAAATTATTTAGGGCTTGAAAAAATTAGGAAAAAATTGAGTGGGTCTTTTCGGTTAATTCTGTCATAAAAAATTCCTGTTCAAAATAAAAAAAAAACAAGTGGGACGTTTTCGATAGTTTTTCTACCAAAATCCCATCAGCACTTATAAAAATTTAAAAAAATAAAATGAAATGGATCTTTGTTAGTACTTTTGTCCTATAGATTATTTAGGGCTGGAAAAAGTTATAAAAAATTAAGTGGGACTTTTCAGATACTTCTGACCTAAAAAAATCCTGCTCAATATTGAAAAAAAATTAATTGGGACATGTAAAAATTTCAAAAAAATAAAATAAAACGAAAATTTTCTAGTACTTCTGTCTTAAAAAAATTCCTCCTAAAAAAAATAACAAGTGGAACGTTTTCGATAATTTTCCCACAAAAATCCCATTAGCATTTGTAAAAATTAAAAAAAAAAAAAAAAATGAAAAGAATTTTTTTTCAGTACTTTTTTCCTATAAATTAGGTAGGGCTTGAAAATAGTTTTAAAAAATTAAGTTACGCTTGTCCGGTACTTCTGTCTTAAAAAAATTCTCTTAAAAAAAAAAAAAAAAAATTAATTGGGACATGTAAAAATTTCAAAAAAAATAATAAAACGAAACTTTTCCAGTACTTTTGCCCTAAAAAAATTCCTGCTAAAAAAATAACAAGTGGGACGTTTTTGATTATTTTCCCACAAAAATCCCATCAGCATTTGTAAAAATTTCAAAAGATAAAATAAAAATGATTTTTTTTAGTACTTTTTTCCTATAAATTATGTAGTACTTGAAAATAGTTTTGAAAAATTAAGTTACGCTTTTCCGGTACTTCTGTCTTAAAAAAATTCTCTTAAAAAAAAAAAAATAATTAATTGGGACATGTAAAAATTTCAAAAAAAAATAATAAAACGAAACTTTTCTAGCACTTTTGTCCTAAAAAAATTCCTGCTCAAAAAAATAACAAGTGGGAC
>CAKNYM010049883.1:174811-185210 GCA_932195095.1 Andricus curvator
AGTGGAAAGGGGAAAAAGGAAAAGTAGGAAGTTTCCTAAAAACAGGGAAAATGAGAAGAATTCTTCAAAAAGGGGGAACAGGGGAAAGAATGTGAAGTCTGAAATATGAAAGGGATTTTTAAAATTTATACATGATTTAATTTTTTAATGAATTATTATAATAATTTTTATATCGATAATTGATTCTTAATTTATTACCAAAACATACCTAATAATTATTTAAATATAAGAAGAAAATCGATAAAAAAAAATTGTTATGGTAATATATTCAGCGGGTTTATAATAATTAGAAAAAATAATATACTTTTTGTTCCAGAATTAAGTACGCAGTCCGATTCCAATTCCAATTCCAATACCAATTCCTGGTGGAATTATGTGCCTTTTTATCCCTATATTGCTCATCGTGATAGAATAAACGGTAAACAAAATTCAGAAATTCCTAAAAATTGTTCTTTTTCAAAAAAAATTTGTTGTAAAGAAAAAAATTTAATTATGGTATAATATTTCATTTTTACTATTTAATCCAATTTTGGTCTTGAGTAAAAAATAAAAAATTTTCATTGATCATATTGGTTTTATAATTTATTTGATACATTTTCGGTATTATCATTAATTAAGATGCATTAAAATGATTCTAGGATCCACAAAATCATTCAAAAAATTTTTTATTCTACCAGGTTTTTTATTAAAAATTTATATAATCAGAATTTTTCTTATCAGTAAAATGTTTTATGAATAAGGTAGTTCAAGTACTTCATTAATAAATTCTAATTTCTCTTTCATTATTTCACAAGAAACCTTGCAGTTGTTTTTCGTACGTTTGATATCATTGTTGACAAACAAACAAAATGTGTAAATGGTACCGTTAATGTTTCATTATTTTCAGATAAATTACAAAATAACTGTTTTTTCTCATTTTCGACATTATAAATGTTTAACAAATAACGTGGCAGAATAAAATATAATTTTTTAAATATAATTCAATATAATTTAATTTCAATAAAAAAAGTTGAAAGGTAAAAAAATTCCTACTTGTTATAAAATTGTGCAAAATTTTTTCACTTATGGGGTTTTCTTTGGACCCTATAAAACACACTTATGGGGATATTTGGAAAGTAATCTTCTATCCGCATTCTATGGCTAATTGTGAATAGAAATGTTGAGTTTTAATAATTCCAGCTGATAGTGTCTCTTTCTGTATTTTTTCTTGAGATAAAAATTCAGGAAGCTGAAATAGCTAATTTTGTCACTTTATTTGTTTATATATTGTTGCTCTGTGAAAAAAATTGTTTTCCTTTTAGAGGATACTTTAATTTGAGAAGCAGCCAGAAATTAAAGGAAGCCAAGTCGGGCCTGTATGTGACCTGCCGAAGTCGTGCAAGACGTTTGTGCAATTTCTGGTGATTCACCAGAAATTGCTGAATAAGCTGCGATAAATGGGCAGGTTCTAAAACAATAGTTTCTGGAATCATCTATCTATCTCACTGCCTGCCGAAGTCGTGCAAGATGTTTGTGCAATTTCTGGTGATTCACCAGAAATTGCTGAATAAGCTGCGATTAGTGGGCAGGTTCTAAAACAATAGTTCTGCACAGACCTCATAACCGTTTCTGTTTCCTTTTTCAGAAATAAGGGCGGAGCAGAGCCGTAGTGACCGCTCACATATTCCTGACCATACTGCTTCTATTGTAAGCCGTATTCCTAAGAGTCTGCGGCAACCATTGGCAGAGGGACACCTCTTTTTTCCTGCTGAACTTAAGCTTCAATATCGTGTAACTATCTCCAAAGATCCCGATTTTGCTTTAAGTCGAGAGTATAGATTCAGCGGCATAGCATTAGACCACGAATTTCGAGTACAAGTGAACGAGGAAGGTTACGTCTTCGGATATTGGGACCCTATAGATGGTCTTACTAGAATATATCTCCGTAAACAAATGGTGACAGTACACATACACAGAAGAACTGATTATAAGTATCTTGACCAAGAAGAAATAGATTTTTTGTCAAAAAATCCACTTGGTTACAAGTATGGCGTGACCCCCGTATTCTAAGGCCTATGCAAAAAAATGTCAAGGCCATGTGATGAGTGGATCACGTGACCTTACTGGCACTGTTTTTATTTCCTAAGTTATTTTCACATGAAGCGCCACATTGAGTTGAAAATTTTGGATACTAAATAAGAAGCTGAGAAAGGTGGGTCTCGTCCTGAATTTTTCTACTATTCTCCAACCGAGCAAGTCACGCCTACCCCGAAAGGGAAATGGCTTAATGGTATAATAAAAATAATAATGAAAAAAGTTTTTTTGTAAATATTTTTTTTTGCTTTTTTCATGATTATTAAAATTCAGGACCAGACCTACCTTTCTTAGTGCTTCTTATTTATTATCCCAAATTTTCAACTCGATGTGGATATTCATGTGAAAATAAGTTGAGAAATAAAAAAAGTGTCGGTAAGGTAGGAATCCGGTCACGTGACCCACTCGTCACATGGCCTTAAGATTGAACCGTTTTTTTTTAGTTTTTTTGGTGAAAATACTGGATCTGCCATTTGTTTTCAAAACTTTCAGAAACAGATTTGAAATTAGGGGTCCGAAAAACTTATACAGTAAAGTTTTTATTAAGATCGAAATTTTTTTGAGTTCTTCGGTTCATATTAGATCAGCCATTTTGTTTTTTAAATTTTCGAAAACAAATTTGAGATTAGTGACCCAGAAAGCGTATACTAAATATTTTGATTCAAATCGAACTATTTTTTTAGTTTTGTCCTATTTGTGATTCTGACCCACTGTGAGACGGATAGTATCGGACCACTGGCCGGGTGACCTATTAAGAAGTAGCCTTGACTTTGAAAGGTGATAACACCGTCCAGAATATAGATACATTTTTTTTTTTTAATTTTGGAAAGCTTATTGAATTTCGCGTTAAATAAGCCTTGGTTAAAGTAACTAGGCCTTATGGGTATTAAATTATCTAATAAGGAAAATAAAAAAATCCGATTTTTAAGAAGTTTCCACTTCAACTTCGACACTTGGCAGGAGCTAGGAAAGTAAATTTATTAATTTAAAATTTTGGAAAAGTTATCTTCGATATTTTACATTTCATTTCATACCAACAGCCATACCACGCTGAAAAAACCAGTTCTCGTCAGATCACTGAAGTTAAGCAGCGTTGGGCGCGGTTAGCACTTGGATGGGTGACCATTCGAGAAAACTGAGTGCTGTTGGCCCATCGTGGGTGTGGTGAGCCCACACTTGTAGTTATTTACTACAAGTTATCAACCTAGAAACACTACTCGAATCGGATAGTGTCACGCCTACCCCGAAAGGGAAATGGCTTAATGGTATACATTTGAGCCATTAAACATTAAAAACGGTTATCCAACGATCAAGGATAATTTTTAATAGGACACTCGTTGGGTGTTCCGATGCTATCCATCTGTCGTGTATTTTCGATAAAAAAAATTTTTGATAATTTTTTTTTTCACCCCGAAAATATGGTACTAACGCATCTTATAATGCACGGTCTTATTCAGAATACATTGAAAAATAATTTAAAATAATTAATAAATAATTAGAACAACTGTAAAATTGTAATACCCTCTTATGGGGTCGTAAAAAATCCCCCATAAGTGCTGATTGGGAGTTTTACGTAATATTAAGGTTAATCATCATATAAAAAAAATTATAAAAAATTAAAAGCGAAAAAAAATTTAAATAGTTAAATAAATAAAAAAATTTCGACGATAATCATAAATATTTCAGTTTTTGATTTTCACTCGTTTTTGCACTAATTTATAATCAATTGAATAATTTTAATTTGAATTTGAATTACATTAAAATTGTAAGATCCTCTTATGATCTTACAAAAGAAAAAAAAACTTAATTGTTAAATAAATAAAAAATAATTTTTTCCACTGTCTTATTCAGAATACTTTAGGAAATAATTAATAAATAATTGAAACAACTATAAAATTGTAATACACCCTTATGGGGCCCTAAAAAATCCACCATAAGTGCTGATTGGGAGTTTCACGTAATATTAAGGTTAATTATCATATAAAAAAAATTATAAAAAATAAAAGCGAAAAAAAATTTTAAATAGTTAAGTAAATAAAAAAAATCGACAATAATCATGAATAATTAAGTTTTTGATTTTCACTCGTTTTTCCACTAATTTATAATTAATTAAATAATTTTAATTCAAATTTAAATCACATTAAAATTGTAACACCCTCTTATGATTATACAAAAGGAAAAAAGAAAGAAAAAGAAAAAAATGTAATTGTTAAATAAATAAAAAATAATGTTTGCCAACAATAATCATAAATGGTTAAGTTTTTAATTTCTACTTGTTTTTCCATTAATTTTTAATTATTTGAATAATTTTAATTAATAAAACATTTGCTTTATTCTTTTTAAAGTAAAATTTAAAATAAACATTATTAAATAATTTATCTATTTTATAGTATCTATCATATAAAAGAAAAGACAATATTTTTGATAATTGATGAAATTTTAAATCTCAATACTAACATAACCTAAAGTTGTTCAAAATTGTAAGTTTAATTTTGAAGTCCAATGATTTTTGATTTTAAAAAAACGATTTTGGGTAAAAAGTCCTATCATAGCCTAAAATTTTAACTTTTTGATTTTATATCAAAATTATTTTTGAAAATTAATAATTTTAGATAGGATGGGTCATTGAAGAAAAAAGTATTTTTTTAGCAATTATCCAACGATATTCTTCTGTACCTTTTTGTTTATTGATGTTTTTCTCATTTTGTAAAACAATTTTTCATTTTTTCAAAAATCAAAGATTGTTAACTAAAATTTTTAACTGAAAATACTGTAAGCAATGTAAATATTGAAAATAAATGTCTTTAACTATTTCAAGGGATGAAAATTATTTATTTATTATACACACACCTTTAGTTATCTTCAATTTTAACATATGAATATGAATGAATTAAGTGAATATGAATTTTTAGGTAATTTAAACATTTTAAATAGTTCTGAAACTACAGAAATTGTTTAAATAATTAAAATTATATATCTGTTAAAATTACTGATTTGTTAGTATAAATGACTGATTTTTCAATAAATGCATGCTTGATTGAAATAATTCGTCAAATTTTGACTGCTTATAATATTTAAAAGTGACTTTTTTATTCAGTCAAATTGAGTCACTGATAAAATCAGTCATTTTGAATGAAATAGTCTGGTATTTCTACTGATAAAATTAATAATTTTATATTATCTATTTTTTGTTTTTATGCGATGAATCAGTAATTTTGAATGATTTAATCAGTAACTGTGATCAGTAGCTTGCACTAATGAAATCAGTCGTTTTGATTTTTTTAATCCGTGATTTTCGATGTGTCAATAAATCATTTATGGTTAATTTTAATTATTTATTTAAGTTTGTTTAGCCCTCAAGAAAAAGATCAGTCCAAAGTGACTGATTCGCAGTCAATTTAAATTGATTTTTATAATGCGGATTTTACGACTGGAAAATTAGTGAAAAGTGAGTTTTAAAATCTGTAAATTTGAATCATTGATAAAATCAGTCATTTTATATCAAACAATCTCTTATTTTCACTGATGAAATAAGTCATTTTGAATGATCCAATATGTGATGTTCAACTACGAATCAGTCCATTTGAATGGAATTACTAATTTTTATCACCGAATTAGTAGTTTTGAATGATCTAATCTATGAACTTTAATTGATTTAATCAGTCATTTTAAGCTTTGACTTATGTGACCAGTAACATTCAATGATTAAGCCAGTCATTTGGTTAAGAATTTTGATTTACAAAAAATTTTACTATTTTATTATAGCAGGCAAATCAGTCATTTGAAATGACTGTTTAATTTAGTCAGCAATATTGACCGATTCATCTGTTGAAACGATAAAGTATTTTTATGTAATTTCAAATTTCAAATAAAATAAAAAAACAAAATTTCAATAAAATTAGTGAAAAGTGAAATTTTATTTACTCAGTTTCGCTAATTTTTAAGTTAAAAATAAGATTTGAGTACAAAAAAATTATAAAAATAAATATTGAAGAACTGGGTATTTTTCAAAAAGGGCCTAACTTATTTTTTTATTTTCCTGCATTATTATTATAAATAATTGCAATAATAAGAATAAAATAAATTTTTTAAATAAAAATACAAATTTTGAATAAATATTTATCTTTTAAGTTTATATGCTTATTTATTTCAAAAGTTATTAAACATAATATTCTTTAGTATCTTGAAAAAAATCAAGAAGAATTTTGAAGATTTTAGATGCGTCAAATTAAAATTTCACCGAAAAAGTAAATCTTCAACCAAAAAGGTAAATACAATAATTGAAAAAAAAAACTTTCTTAAAGTTCTTCTCTTGAAATTTCTTAAAATTCCTGAAAAAAATTTAAATGATTTCTCATATAAAATCATTAATTGTTTAAGACAATTTAATAAGATTTTTCAAAATGTCGAAGAAAGTCTACAATATTGTATGGCAATCTTTTTAATTTTGAAAGATTTTAAGAAATTTCAGGAATAATTCGAGACAGTTTAAAGAATTTTTAAAAATTCATCTCTTTTATTAGAATTTTTTTTTTTTTAATATAACAGTTTTGTTGAGGATTGAACTTCTTTGTTAAATATTCTTTTTTTTTTTATATATATTCAACCCTTTTTTATTTAAAATAAATAATTTTTAGTTGAAATATGAACAGTAACATTTCTCGTTCAAAATTTATTTTTTATGTTTAAAAATGTAAATATTATGTTAAAAATTATTATAGTTCGTTGAAAAATTTATCTTCTTCGGCCGAATTATAATCCTTTTGGTTAAAAATTAATCAGTTTTGGTTGAGGATTCAACTATTTTGTTGAAAATTCATCTTTTTGTGATCAATTCAACTTTTTTTTATTTAAAAATTAAAAAAAAAATTGGTTTATTACATTTTGTTATTCAGAAGTCTTTTTTTTGTTGTTGAAAATTCAACTATTTTATTGAAAATTCTTTTTTTTTATATACAAAATTAATCTTCTTGGTAGAAAATATTTTATAGGAAATTCGTCCTTTCTGGTAAAAATGTAATCGTTTTTGGTTAAAAATGCAACTGTTTGGTTGAAAATTAGTCAATTATGGTAGAGGAATAAACTATTTTGTTTTTATAATTAAAATAAAATATTTTTTAGTTCAAGTATAAGCAATACAATTTTTCTTTTAGAATTCACCTTTCTTGCTTCAAAAATAAATAAATAAATGAATGGATGGATGGATGGATGGATGGATGGATGAATGAATGAATGAATGAATGAATGAATGAATGAATGAACGAATGAATGAATGAATGAATAAATAAATCAATAAATAAATAAATGAATGAATGAATGAATGAATAAATAAATTAATTAATTAATAAATGAATGAATAAATAAATAATAAATGAATGAATGAATAAATGAATGAATGAATAAATAAATAAATAAAATAATAAATAAATAAATAATAATAATGAATTATGTTGAAAATCAATGTCGTTCGTTAAACATTAAAGTTTTGCCAGAATTATAATTTTCTTGGTTGAAAATTAATCTGTTTTGGTTGTGGATTGAATTATTTTGTTGAAAATTCATATTTTTGGGACGAATTCCAATTAAAAAAATTTTTTTTTCAAGCCGTTGAACTGCTTTGTTACAAATTAATTTTGTGTTGTTACAGATTCATTATTTTAGTTGAAAATTCACCTTCTTGCTTTAAAATTTAACTACTTTCTTAAAAATGTGTTGCTTTTTCTTTCGTTAGAAAAATTTGTCGTTTTCGGATGAGTTCAACCTTTTTTTTATGTCAAATAAAATATTTTTCAGTATAAGTATGAACAATAACATTATTTGTTTAAAATTGATCTTTTTTTTTTGAAACTTTAAATATTATGTTGAAAATGAATATAGTTTGTTAAAAATGTATCTTTTTTTTTGCAGAATTATAATCTCCTTGGTAGAAAAGTAATCGGTTTTTGTTGATGATTTAACTATTTTGTGAAAAATTGTTCTTTTTTAGGATGAATTGAACTGTTTTTAATTAAAAATATAAAATCTTTTTTAATTGAAAAATCAACTATTACATTATTCGTTAAGTATTCCTATTTTTTTTTTAAATATAAATATTTTCTTGAAAATTAGTTTGAAATAATCGGTTTTTGTGGAGGATTCAACTAATTATTTTCTCTTTATTACAGATTCGTTATTTTAGTTGAAAATTCACCTCCTTGGTTGAAAATTTACATACTTTCGTGAAAATTCGTTTTTTTTCGTTAGAAAAATTCGTCCCTTGTGGTCAGAAGTTATTTATTTTTTATTAAAAATGCTAAAGTTTGATTGGAAATTAATTAGTTATGGTTTTTTATTTAAAACAAAATATTTTTTTTTTGATAAAATTATGAACTCCTTGATAGAAAAGTAATCGGTTTTAGTTGAAGATTTGAATACTTTGTGGAAAATTGTTCCTTCCAAGAATGAATTCAACTGTTCTTAATCAAAAATAAAAATCTTTTTTAATTAAAATATCAGCTCTTACTTTTTTTGATAAGGATTTTTCTGCTTTGGTTGAAAATTTAAATATTTTTTTGAAAATTCGTTTAAAAAAAATCGGTTGAAATAATCGGTTTTTGTTGAGGATTCAACTAATTTGTGGAAAATTCTTTTTCTTTGGTTAAATTCAGCGGTTTTTTATTTCAAATAAAAATATTTTTTGTTGAAATATCAAATATTGCATGTTCCGTTGAGGATTCTTTTTTTCTTTTTGGTTGAAAATTCAACTATTTGTTTTAAAATTAATTTCTCAAGTTGAAAATTCGTCTTTTATCGTAAAAGATTAATCTTCCTGGTTTCTTGTTTAAAAATAAAATCTGGGTTAGTTGAAATATAAACTATTACATTTTTCGTTAAGTATTCTTCTGTTTTTGGTTGAAAACTTTAATATTTTCTCAAAAATTCGTTTAAAAAAAAATCTGTTAAAATAATGGATTTTTGCCGAGGATTCAACTAATTTGTTGAAAATTCTTCTTCTTTGGTTGAATTCAACTATTTTTTTTTTAAATAAAAATATTTTTGGTTAAAATATCAAATATTGCATGTTCCGTTGAGAATTATTTTTTTCTTTTTGGTTGAAAATTCAACTATTTATTTATAAATTAATTTCTTAAGTTGAAAATTCTTCATTTATCGTAAAAGATTAATCTTCATGGTTTTTATTTTTAAATTAAAATCTGGATTAGTTAAAATATGAACTATTACATTTTTCGTTAAGTATTCTTCTGTTTTGGTTGAAAATTTCAATTTTTTCTTGTAAATTTGTTTTTACAAAAATCGGTTAAAATAATCGGGTTTTTGTTAAAGATTCAACCAATTTGTTGAAAATTCTGCTTCTTTGGTTAAATTAAACTGTTTTTTATTTCAAATAAAAACATTTTTTGTTTAAAATATCAAATATGGCATGTTCCGTTGAAAATTTTTTTTTTCTTTTTGATTGAAAAATCAACTATTTAGTTGAAAATTCGTCTTTTATCGTAAAAGATTCATCTTCCTGGTTTTTTGTTTAAAATAAAAATCTGGTTTAGTTGAAATATTAACTATTACGTTTTTCGTTAAGTATTCTTTTGTTTTGGTTGAAAATTTAAATATTTTCTAAAAAATTCGTTTAAAAAAAAAATCGATTAAAATAATCACTTCTTGCCGAGGATTCAGCTAATTTGTTGAAAATTCTTCTTCTTCCGTCAAATTCAACTTTTTAAAAAAATAAAAATATTTTTTTTGTTAAAATATCAAACATTGAATGTCCCGTTGAGAATTCTTTCTTTCTTTTTGATTAAAACTTTAACTATTCAGTTGAAAATTGATTTCTTAAGTTGAAAATTTGTCTTTTATCGTGAAAGATTAATCTTCCTGGTTTTTTATTTAAAATTAAAATCTTGTTTAGTAAAAATATCTACCATTACATTTTTCGTTGAGTATCCTTCTGTTTTGGTTGAAAATTTGAATATTTTCTTGAAAATTCGTTTTAAAAAAATCGATTAAAATAATCGGCTTTTGTTGAGGATTCAACTAATTTGTGGAAAATTCTTTTTCTTTGGTTAAATTTAACTGTTTTTTATTTTAAATAAAAATATTTTTTGTTAAAACATCAAATATTGCATGTTCCGTTGGGAATTCTCTTTTTCTTTTTGGTTGAAAATTCAACTATTTATTTGAAAATTAATTTCTTAATTTGAACATTCGTCTTTTATCGCAAAAGAATAATCTTCCTGGGTTTTTGTTTAAAATTAAAATCTGGTTTAGTAGAAATATCAACTATCACATTTTTCGTTAAGTATTCTTCTGTTTTGGTTGAAAATTTAAATAT
>CAKNYM010049883.1:187199-201448 GCA_932195095.1 Andricus curvator
GTCCCTTGTCCCTTGTCCCTTGTCCCTTGTCCCTTGTCCCTTGTCCCCTTTCCCCTGTCCCTTATTCTTTATCCCTTATTCCTTATTGCTGATACCTTATTCCTTAGTATTTATTCCTTATTATGTATTCCGGATTGCTTATTCCTTATCCCCTATTTCATATTCTCTATTCCTTATTACTTATTTCGTATTCCTTATTCTTTATTCCTTATTACGTATTCCTCATTCCTTATTCCCCTCTTTTCCCTTTTCAATAGAATATCTGTTTTTCTTCTGTTTTCAAGAAATTTCTCCTTTTTCTCGATTTTTCGTTTATGTTTTTGTTTTGGTTAAAAATTCTAATATTTGGTTAAAAATTAAATAATTGTGTTGAAAACTTAACTGTTCAAAATAAAAATACAAAATTGAACTATTTTGTTGAAAATTATTTTCTTTTTTGTATTGCATTCAGCTGTTTCTGATTTAAATTAAAATCTTTTTTTTTTTTGTTGAAGAGAGGTTCCAGGTCAGGAACATCAGAGTTGATAGCCATAAGAGCGATTTTTTTTTAACTGGTGGAAAATATAGTGTTGGGTAGATAAGACATCGTGATGAAATATTTTTGAAAAAATTTTTAAATTGTAGGAATTACGTCACTTTGAATTTTTGTTATAAATTTTTTTTAAATAGTACATCTCAGACATTTTCTATTCGATTTTACTTGAAATGAAAATGAAAAAATGAATGATTAGTATAGTAGAATTTTTAACCAATAAAGAGGAATTTTCGAACCAGAGACAAATTTGCAACTAAAAAAGATTTTTGAGTCAAGAAAGAAAAAAAATGCATCGAAATTGTGGAATTTAAAAAAAGGTGAATTTTCTACCAAACAGTTTTATTTTATTATCTTTTTTTAGATAAATTGAAAATTATATTTTCTGTTGAAAATTAACTTCATTTGTAGAACTGTCGCCAAATAATTTGAAAATTATGTTTTTTGTTGAAAATTCAACTGTTCTGGGAAAATTCGCCTTTTTGGTTTGAAAATTCGACAATTTCGTTGAATTTTTTTTTCTTTCCCAACTCAAAAATCTTTCTTCGTTGCAAATTTGTCTCTTTGGTTTAAAAATTCATCTCTTTTGCTTGAAAATACTGCTTTACTAATAATTCATTTTTGCCTTTGAAGACTTTGGTTGAAAATTAAACTATTTTATTAAAAATTATCTTTTTTGTGGAAAATTCAATTGATTTGTGGAAAATTCGCCAAATAAATAGAAAATTATCTTTTTTGTTGAAAATTCAATTCATTTGTAGAAAATTCGCCAAATAAATTAGAAATTATCTTTTTTGTTGATAATTGAAATTATTTGTAGAAAATTCGCCAAATAAATTGAAAATGATCTTTTTTGTTGAAAATTCAATTGATTTGTAGAAAATTCGCCAAATAAATTGAAAATTATCTTTTTTTTTGAAAATTCAAATTGTTTGTAGAAAATTCCCCAAATAAATTGAAAATGATCTTTTTCGTTGAAAATTCAACTGTTTTGTGGAAAATTCGCCTTTTTGGTTTGAAAATTCGACAATTTCGTTGAATTTTTTTTTCTTTCCCAAATAAAAATCTTTCTTCGTTGCCAATTTGTCTCTTTGGTTTAAAAATTCATCTCTTTTGGTTGAAAATACTACTTTACTAATAATTCATTTTTGCGGTTGAAGATTTTGGTTGAAAATTAAACTATTTTATTAAAAATGATCTTTTTGTTGAAAACTCAAATGATTTGTAGAGAATTCGCCAAATAAATTGAAAATTATCTTTTTTGTTGAAAATTCAATTTATTTGTAGAAAATTCCCCAAATAAATTGAAAATTATATATTTTTTTTTTGAAAATTCAAATGATTTGTGGAAAATTCGCCAAATAAATTGAAAATGATCTTTTTTGATGAAAATTCAATTTATTTGTAGAAAATTCGCCAACTAAATTGAAAATGATCTTTTTTGTTGAAAATTCAAATCATTTGTAGAAAATTCCCCAAACAAATTGAAAATTATTATTTTTTTTTTTTAAATTCAACTGTTTTGTGGAAAATTCGCCGTTTTGGTTTGAAGATTTTACATTTTCCTTTAATTTTTTTCCTTTCCTGGCTCAAAAATCTTTTTCAGTTGCAAATTTGTGTCTTTGGTTTGAAAATTTATCTCTTCTGGATGAAAATGTTACTTTGTTAATAATTCATTTTGTCGATTGAAGATTCATCTCTTTGGTTGAAAATGAAACTGTTTTATTGAAAATTATATTTTTGTTGAAAATTCAAATTATTTGTAGAAAATTCGCCAAATAAATTAAAAATTATCTTTTGTGTTAAAAATTCCACATTTTTGCAGAAAAGTCGCCTTTTTAGTTTGAACATTCGACAATTTCGTTTAATTTTTTTTCTTTCTCGGCTGAAAAATCTTTTTTAGTTGCAAATTTGTCTCGTTGGTTTGAAAATTTATTTCTTCTGGTTAAAAATGTTACTTTCTCAATAATTCATTTTTTGTTGTTGAAGATTCATCTCTTTGGTTGAAAATAAAACCGTTTTATTGAAAATTATCTTCTTCGTTGAAAATTCAGCTGCGTTGTAGAAAATTCGCCTTTTTTGTTTAAAAATCCCACAATTTTGTTGAAAATTTTCTTTATTTTGACTAAAAAATCTTTCTTAGTTCTTTGGTTTCAAAATCTATCTCTTTTGTTCAAAATTGCTATTTTGTTAATAATTAATTTTTTCGCTCAAAGAATCATGCGTTTGTTGAAAACAAAACTATTTTGTTGAAAATTATCTTCTTTGTTGAAAATTCAACTGATTTGTAGAAAATACGCCTCTTTGGTTTGAAAATTTTTCACTCTTGACTTTTTTTTTAATTTTATAGAAAAAAGGTACTTAACTCTACATAAAACCTATGAATTTCGAATTGAAACTTAAAAAAAGATCTTGAAAATTCAAAAAATTATATTGATCGATTATGAATTCGAAACGATTTCCAAATAAAAAAATCTTGAATTTGGTGACATTTTTATAAAAAGAACAATATCTTGCAGAATTAATAATTTTCGCTTCATTTGTTTATTATTTTAAAATCTTTCGAAATTCTTTAAACAATTTCTAAAACTTCTAAATATCTTTTAAAATTATTCGAATTTTTCCTGAAAATTAAAAAAAAAATTCTGCATACATTTCTGAACTTCATAAATATCTTGCAAAGTGATTTGAATTTTCTATGAACCTATTCTATAATTCTGCAAAAATGAAAAACATGGCTTAAAATATTCCAGATTATTTTTTGACAATTTTATAATCAATAAAAAGGATTGAAAACGTGCTCTTTTATCAATAATAATGTTTAGAAAGAAATAATATTTATTAGGGAGTAAAATTGCTCATGAAATTTTTCTTCACAAAATTGATGGAGCAGAAAAATTTTAATCTTTGATAACAAATAAATAAATAGGTTACTAAAATTCGTATTTACGCAGTATTAATCAGAGTTGCAACAGCACTGCGGAAGAATGATATGCGTCGTTCTAATTTTAAAAGTATTTAGTGAATTATTTTTCTCCTTGAGAGTGACTTAAGGAATAGAAATATCTAAGAAGGGCAAGGAAAAAATTAATGTTTGAAATTTATCCCTTTTTGTTATTTTGTTATTGTAAAGAGAAAAATTTTCAGTTAAAAGTATTATACAATTGGAGACAAATACTTTTTTTAACTTATTCTGAAAAATAATGTCTTTATGTTAAAAATTGCCAAATTGTGCATTTTTTTGATCAATTGGTTAAAATCATTAACAATTTTGATAATTTGTTCATTAAATAAAATTGGAGATACAAATGATGAAATTATGGTCTAATTTTCAAAACTCAAATTTTGAATTAAAAAATTAAATTAAAAAAAAAATTGTTAAAGTAGGTGCCCTGCCCCTAAAAAAAAGGGCTCCGTAGACTATAAACACGGTCATCAAGTCGTTCAAACTTCCCCCTCCCATACTCTCTCACTCCTAATTCCCAAAATTTTCATACTTCCCCTTCCATGGCTTCATCCTTCGACGAACACCTAAACTTCTCCATTCTCTACTTCCACCACTCCTCGCTTCCCTAGCTCTTACTTCCCCTGCACTACTCACCTCAATTTCAAATTTTTTCCCTACTTCCTCTCACTTCTCATACTTCCCCCTCTAATTTCTCATACTTACCCACTCCTCATCATCCCTCAATTTCTTTAGTTCACTTCCCCTACTCCCCACCTCTAATTTCCCCTCACTTCCCCTATTCCACGTCATTTTCTGTACTTCCTATCCCCCAATCTTCCTTTATTTCTTCTACTCCCACTACTTTCCCTTCTCATATTTCCCCTACTTTCCCTCCCTTTATTTTCCATACTTCATCTTCCCTCATTTCCTCTCACTTCCCAAACTTCCCCTCTAAACGTTTTATTGTACCTTTCAAACAAAAATTAAAAATATTTAACGTGAGGCTTTTGAGGAAATCCGGTTTTAAGAAGTTTACCAAAACAGCCGCCATATTGTTATTTTTCAAAAAATTTCATTTTTTGAGAATTTGCCTGATTCATTGGCGTAAAGATTGAGGGCCCCCAACCCCCTCCGGAAGGCGTTTCGTATTTTTCGAAAGGCGCTGAGTGGGATTTCTCAAGATTGCAAAGTATAGCAAAATTCTATTTTTTACTTCAATTATTAATTTTAGAAACAACCAGTCCTTTTGATTTCTCCTCACTGCATGGTAAAAATATTTCATTCATAATGAATAAAAAAGTTGGTGAAAGTAGGCGCCTTGTGCCTACAAAAAAGTGTTTCGTAGTCTCTTGAGACAAAAATAAGTCATTCAAAATTCCCCCTTCATAATTCCACTCCCCTACTCATCCTAATTTTCCCTACTACCCCTCTTCTTCCCTACTTTCTCTACTTACACTTTAACGTTTGCTTCCCCTCTCTACTCCAACTCCATTCTCATCTACCTCCTCCTCTCCTCACTTCCCCACACTTTCTCTACCCTCCTTATCACCAATCACTTCCCTGAGTTCCGAGTTGTGAGTTAGAAATTCCCGTCAGTTCTCATTCTTGGAAAAAAGTAGGGCGGATGGGAGAGAGAGAGAGGACGAAATAAAGAGAGAAAGTTAGAGATGGAGAAGGAGAGAAAGTAAGGGGAAATTAGGAGAGGGAAAGTGAGGGGAAAGGTGGGGAGGAGAAGTAGAGGAAGTGAGGGTAAATAAAAGTAAGGGTAGTAGGGAAAGTAAGGGTAGTAGGGAAAGTAAGGGTGGTAGGGAAGGTAAGGGTAGTAGGGAAAGTAACGGTTGTAGGAAAAGTAAGGTTAGAAGGGAAAGTCAGGGAAAATTATGAGAAGGAAAGTAGGGAAAATGAGCAGAGGAGAAGTATGTGGAGCTCCGGCAAATCATAGAAAGAAAAGTATGAGAAATGAGCAGAGCGGAACTATGCAAGCTCGGGAAAACAAGGGAAAGTAGGTGGAGCAAGGAAAAAAGGAGGAGGGGAGGTAGCGAAATCAAGGTTAGATCATAAACAGGAGGTGAGGGGTAGTAAGGCAAATGATTGGAAGTGAGGAAGTGTAGTGAGATAAGTGAAAGGGAGAGCCAGTAGGATAGTGAGGGTGACTATGGGATGGAAAGTGACGCTTGGCGGAAGAAAGTAGGGGTAAGGGAGTGTTAGTTGAAGAAGTGAGGAGAGGGGATAGCAGAGAAGGGAGAAGTATTTGAAGAGAAGGTAAACGAAAAGTAAAGTGGTGGGAGAGGAAGTAGATGTAGAGAGGGGAAGTAGGAAAGTATGGGAGGGGAAGGTTCGACCCTTATAATTAACTTTTTTTTCAACTCGTTGGAAAACCATGTGTGTCTTCGGCACCCATGGTTTTACAACTCATCCTGCAAACATTGATATCTTCATGTAAAGACGTTCCTAGCACTACTTGTAATCTAATGTACTATTAAGTGGTAAAATTCATCTATTATTATTTCCTTTTGCAGAATTAAGTTGGCAAGGTGCGTCGTCGAGCCGATTAGAAAATAGTCGTCCGAAACCTTCTATGGAGAGGAAGCCCTCTTTTTCAATTTGGCAAGGTGCGTCGCCGAGCCGATTAAAAAAAAGTCCTACAAGATCACCTGTAGAGACGGAGATCACTTCTATTCTGCACATCCCAGTTGAAGACGGTCGATTCAAGTTTCCTGCAGGTTGTACGCTTAAATACATTGATATGGAACTTGTTGACGGAATTATGATACACAAATACAAAAATGTACCAACTACTAAAGAATCTGAAGTACAAATGAATACTAACGGTGACGTCCTTGGAATCTATGATGAAATGGGTCTTCATAGACTTTCTCGGAAAGGAATAAGGTGGTGGATATTAAATAAATATGGAAACGCGATAGGTAGGGAAATTACTGGGCCAGAACAATCATATTTGATCTCAACAAGAAAAACTTAAGGATCGTCGAAATCTGATGTACACTCTTTCATGTAATTCGAAGTAATCTGTTGTAATCCCTTGAAATATACACGGAAAAAAATCTCTTGAAGTAAAGAAGATGCACATGATGCAAGAAAATGTTCGTACTGAATATCTCTATTAAAATGTTTTTTTAATACAAAGAACTTCCCAGTGGGCAAAAAAATTAAGGATGTCCTGAAGACGTTTCGGGAACATCCCTAAGATGTCTTTTGGAACCTGACTTTCGGACATCCTAGGGAAACTCTCAAGACGTTTAATGCCAGTACGAAAGATGTCCTGAGGACGTCCGATGTCTTTATGACGTCTTTAGGACATCTTTAGGACATTGGACGTCTTAGAGACGTTGATTGTGCTGACATAGGACGTCCTAGGAACGTCCCAAGGACGTTCTTGGGATGTACATGATTTTGTGCCCACTGGGTTACTTTATCTTAACCAAAAGTATGAAATTATTGATGGCAATTAATATTTACTTCAGTAAGTCACACATTAGATAAGCGAAGAAATGTTGTTATTTGTTGAAGCAGGTAATAGATTTTTGTTTGAATTACACAGTGGGCACAAAACCATTAACATCCCAAAAACATCCTTGGGACGTTCTTAGGACGTCCAATATCAGTCCAACTAACGTCTCTAATACGTTCAATGTCCTAAAGATGTCCTAAAGACGTCTCAAAGACATAGGACGTTCTCGAGACATATTTTGTACTGACATAAGACGTCTTGAGAGCATCTCTAGGATTTCCAAAAGACATGTTCCAAAAGACGTCTGAGGGATGTCCCGAAGACGTCTCTAGGACATCTTTTTTTTACCCACTGGGTAGTCAGAAGAAAAAAATCAAGGAAACATTTCCTTCGAGCCAATTAATGTCCTTCGGCTGAAATGATGTGAATAGTTACTTAGCGTAGGTGTGTGTTTGTGGTTTCCTGTTTGTTTGTGGTTTTCTGTTTGTAATTTTTTTTTTGAACATGCTAATTAACATCTGTTTTGGTGGTTGACATTATTATTTATACTATCTGTTATACACATTACATCATTATTTGTCTTTATATTTATTGTATGCATGTAATATGAAATATTATGTAATAATAGTGTGATTAAATAAATGGTATAATGAAAAAACATTTGTTGTCCTTTAAAATCCTGTGGATTCTTCTGCTAATTTTACGAATCCCTTAAAATTTTCCAAATGATATACAAATTCTTTGAAATTCTTTGAGTTACATGGATATCGTACATCATCTCTTGTTATTCCTTTAAAATGTTATTCCTTTATTTCAAGAAATATTTCCAAATCTGATGAGATCTCTTGATATCTTTGAAGTACATTCATAATTATTTGAAATCTTTGAAAATATTTGGCATAAATTCAAAACTTTCAACATCCCACAAAAATAAGTTTATGGCCCTTTAAATCCCTTTGAATGTCCGATATGGAAATCCATTGAAATCTCTAAAAATTAGTTATAATCATCTATACCCCTTGAAATATTATAAATCCATGTATATCTCTTAAAGTCTGTTAAAATTTTTAAAAAAATTTGAAATTTTTTGAAATCCTTTGAAGTCCATTCAAATCTTCAAAATCTTATTGAATTCCCCTGGTATACCATTCAAGAACTGTGGAAATGCTTAAAATCACTTCAAAATAATTGAGCTGCCTAAGAATAAAAAGCTTCAAAATCTCTGGATATTTTTGAAATTTCTTGAAATCTTCAAACCCCTATAATAATCCCTTTTAATCCTTTAAGATTAATTCCTCTCAAATCTATAAAATCTCTTTAAAATGCCCTGATATGCTTCGAAATTTTTGAAAATACTTTAGTATACCATGAAATCCAATGAAATCTAGTGACTTATTTTGAAATCTCTTAAAATCCCGTAAAAGCCTTTGGAAACTGTAAATATCCTTTAAATTTCGGAAATCCATGCATATCTCCTAAAATCTCTTCAAATCCTTTACAATCTTTTGAAGTGCCTTTAAGTCCATTCAAAACTTTAAAATCTCATTAAAACCCAACCTTACTCGCGAGAACCAGTCGCCAGGGGCATCAGCAAGCAGTACGACTCGCTACGTCGACTGTTTTGGCTCACCTCCGCGACCTTGGGGCTCGTGGGTGGTCTTTTTGGAATAAGCGAAGTGACACCGGCTATCCTGGAACCAACTCCGTTTACCAGCCGGGCGGAATCACCTTGTTTCGTGACCCCCGTTCGGAGGGAAACCGCAGCTGTCGACCCGGGCTCGGGAGACGACACTACTTCTTTTCGCGGATTGTACGCCGGGGACGTTCTCTCCATATCTGTTAGCCTCTCCTCAATCTCCACCTACGAAACGCTTCTGAAGTGCCGATTCCTCCAGGAGCAACCTCAGGCGCACTCTCTAAAACAAAGGGGGAAGGGTCGGGACTGCGACACGCTCTCCATTCAGGGGTAATGTAATGATGCCAGCACCTCCAGCAAGCACACCACTGGCTGACTGGCGAGCCTTGGCACGAGCCATACGCACCCCGGATGTACCTGTTCCTACCTTCTCAGGCCTGGACCATGAGGATCCAGAAGCATTTCTGGATCAATGCGAAACTTATTTCACAGAGGCCTCAACATAGCCTATGTTGTGGTCTAGAACCGGTCCAGAACTTGTCCCTGTCATGGGTCACCAAACAGGAAGAGAAAGAAGCCACCGGGGTATTTCTGCAAAAGAAATACCTCCTCGCTCTCCGCTTGCCAAAGCAACGGAGAGCCAAGTGGTGTCCCACCTGCTCGAGGCCTTGAAGCCATCAATCAAAAAAGTCCTCCGAGCAGCCACCATTGTCACGTTCGAGGAGCTAGTCGAACGGGCCGTGCTGGCTGAGAATGACGAGGACGAGGAAAACCCTCAGAAGGCCGTCCGTGAGCCTCAAGAAAATAACGCAACAATGGCACAGCAGCCTCAAAATAGTGCCGAGGCCTCCCCGACTACTAGACCCCCGCCGCAGTGCTGCTACTGCCCGGAGAGTCACTTCCATGGAGAATGTCCCGTTATTAGGGGCCGACAAAATGCCGCGGTCCCGGGAAATTAGAGAGATCGGGCGGCTGAAGCCGAGGCTCCTGCCGCCCCTCCCGCAGCCAGTGAACACTTTTCTCAAGTGCCGTGTCAACAGACCTCAGCAGTCTCCCTCGAGTCGGAATGTTATTGGGGTGACGGGAGGTTATAGCTGAAATTGACACGCTCACATCTGAGAACTTCGTCAACGAATCCGTTTTGACGGAGGCCAAGCTGCGAAGTCAAACCACCAATTTTCGGTCATGCCTTTCGGCCTGAAAAACACCTCAGGCACATTTCAGAACCTCATGCGCCAAGTCCTGGCCGAGCAATGGTGTGCTTACGCTATCGCCTATCTAGACGATATCATATTCTACTCGCGAGATTGGCAAGAACACTTTCTCCACCTGACGTTAGTTTTCGAACAATTGGCCATTCACGGGCTCAGTTTCGGCCAAACGACACTTCCCTACCTGGGCCACATCATAAGCACAGAAGGAAACACAGCCCAAACCGGGCACACTGAGGCCATACCTCACGCCGCTCCGTGTCACGCACCCGAATAAAAATGCGTTCCTTTTCAGGGATATGTAACTGAGTGAAGGAGTATGTTTCCAACTCTTCCACAATCCTTGCTCCTTTGTCCGATATGTTAGCCACAAAACGCCCATCCAAAATGACCCCCGAAGGCCTCAAGCAATTTGAGGCAGCTAAAATTGCTTTCCAGAGCCCGGCTACCCTTAGCAGACCCGATCCTGAGCTTCGGTCCATTCTTCAGACCGATGCCAGTGCCAGTGCCAGGGCATCGCGAATGTATGGGCGATAAAACACTATCGGCCTTTCTTAAAGAACCGCCTGTGAACGCTGCCAACTGATAGCAAAACACTTACATGGCTTGAGCGTCAGAAAGACACTCGCAAACCAGCTAAGGGAACCAGACATGGCTTCCATGTTACCCCCTACCACTATCGTCACAAGCACTGCCGAAACCATGTCAGTGCCCGTTTTTCAGCGCTTTGGCCAGATCCCCTCTCTTCAACGCGATCGTCGAGTCTCAACAGGAAGATCCGATCATCACCCGTTATGTTATTCGTTGGCGTAAGCTCCAGGAGGCCCAGAATCTAACGCCCGATGATTTCATCTTCTAAGAACAAAACCAGTTGACCGATAAAGGATTCTGGAGAAAGGACGTTGCACAGTAAAAGTGATGACTGCAAGTTCCAGCAGCTTAACGCTTCCGCGTAATATGGGATTACCACGATGCACCACTCGCAGGTCATCATGGCACTGACAAGACCATCCGGTCCATCCAGGAGTTATTCTCTCTTCACACGCTGCGTTGAAGTATTTACGTTGCGTGCATCAGACGCCCCAAAAAATCATCAAAAAATTTGAGGAAGAAGTTTTTAGTCGATAAGGCAACCCACGACGAATATTGAGTGATAACGGGCAGCAGTTCGGCTCACCTCCGCGTCCTTGGGCCTTAAGGATGCCCCCTACAGTCGAATTACCTTTGCCGAGCAAGCTTATTCACATACGAGATCTTTCGTGACTCTCGTTCAAAGGGGAACCGCAGCCGTCGACCCGGGCTCGGGAGACGACAGTTTACTTATTTTCGCAGATTGTACGTCTGAGACGTTCTCTCCATCTCTGCTAGCCTATGCTCAATCTCCACCTACGAAACGCTTCCGAAGTGCCAATTCTTCCACATCTTTGTCCACATTCCACCTATTCTTTCTTCCTTACCACCCCCCCCCCCCCAACAGAAATTTTAACACAAATGACGCACTCGTCGCCCACACCCTTCTGTATATCTCTTCGCTAAAGCAGATGGACGGGTTGACCGCTTGGCAACGCCTTATCAAGGGCGACAGCAAAAGGGTCCCCTTGCCACTACCCTGCAGCCAACGTAACGTTCCCAAGAGCATGGGCCAACTGGACGCTTGGCTCGCTTCAAATTCGAAGGGAAACATCACAACTCGACCTCCGCAACTCAACTAGGCAGGGCCCGCTTCGCTCCATCCTCCCATAGATTGTCCGAGTGAATAGTTTGAGGCTCCAGTGAGTCGCCTTAACCGCGCCACTGTGCCAGAGCACGGATACCCCCCCCCATATCTTCGCCTCGCCCACAAGCTTCTCAAGCACGAGGCAGATAACATTTTTAACAAAAAAAAAGATTTTTAACTAAAGTGATGAATCAGCAACAACAACAAAATTTATTTTTGACGAAGTAGTTCCACTTTCAACTCAGTATTTGACTTTTGAACCAAAACATGTTTTTCATTCGCTCTTACGAATGGCTGAAGTCTTGACAATTTAATCAAATCTTTACATTGGGAGAAAAATTCTGAGATCACCGTAAAGATAACTTAATTTATCTTAACGTAAACTACAATATTTTTTCGTTTTTATTTCTATTAGGTATTCATCTGAGAAATATCGAAAACCACTAAAGAGTAAAGTTGTGAAGTGAAGCTTGTCATATTAGAGAATGAATACACCCGACTCTCGGCTTAGGAACAGTGTCGGGGGTTGCCTGTAAATAGCCTTGTTTCTACATTGCGAGTATCAAAACATAAACAGTCAGGGCTGCCTGAACTGTATCCAGTTGAACTGCATAATATTGCGCAATATACTCGACTGAGTACTCGCACACTGCGGCCCTTTCGAGGCGATAGTCGCAACTGCCCCTCTCCCTGCGCGCTGAGAAACTGCGTGTGCCAGAAATTCTAGCAATTCCTTCACTGCGAATTCCTCACCCGAAAGTCTTGTGTATGTAAAGAGAAGCTCAACTTTTCAATTGAACTATAAAAAAAATTAACCGTTTGTTCTAAATTTCATCATGAACAGAAATGTCACATTTTCTTACTCTTGAACTCTGAGAATAACATTTTGATATAAAAACAAAATAATTTAATTCATTTATGTGAAAAATATGCCCAGAAAACGTGGTAAATCGAGCCTTATAGAAAATTGGAATAAAATTCAAGTAATCAAATTCGATTCTACCTTGATGAATAGTTCGTCCAGAAGTACCTTGAAAATGCATTTTCTAAGGTTTGAAAGGTTACAAAATATTAAAAGTAGGATGTCAGATTATTACACACACGGAGTCATATTTTGTCAATAAAAAAATAATCTGCTCGTTTTTAAGAATTATGAGTAAGGGGAAAAAGCTGTCTCATTCACATTGAATTTACTGAAATTTTCTGGCTATAATAAGGAAACTTCTGTAAATGATATGCGAAGTTCTCAAATCATAAAAGATTTTCTGTGGAATCCATAACAAAATTTTGGAAAATAAACCAAAAATGCTTGAAATCCCTTTAAGATTATTGTTCTCGCTGGAAATCACTTGAAACGCTTTAAAATGTATGCACAGAAAAAACTGGGGTTTCTATTAGAACCAATTTTTGGTTTCAAAGGAACTGCAACCAGAGGGACTTCAAACAGAGGGACTTCAAAGGATGTCAAAATATTTTGCAGAATTTGAACTATTTTAGGGTAATTTTAAACTCCAAGATTTTGTAATCGATTTCAATAATTTGAAGATATTTCAAAGGATTTCATTGTATTTCTGAAGATTCCAAGATTCCAAGGATTTTTCAATAGATTTTAATAAATTAAAGTATTTTAAAGGATTTCAAAGATTTCATGGTATCTTTGAAGATTCCAAAAATTTTTAAAGCGATTTGAAAGATATCAAGAGATATCAAGAGCTTTCAAAGAATTTGAAATATTTGAGGGTATTTTAATACTCGAAGATTTCTCAACCGATTTCAATAAATTAAAGGGATTTCAAAGATTTTATCGTATTTTCAAATTTGCCAATGAATCTTAAAGAGACTTCAAAGATTTCAAGGAATATTAAAAGATTTTGAAGTATTCGAAATATTTAAGGTTATTTTAAAATTATAAGATTTGTCAATCGATTTCAAATTAAAGGGATCCTGAAGGATTTTAAAGATTTTATGGCATTTTTAAAGATTCCGAGGAATCTGAAAGAGAACAGAAGAGATTTTAAGTGATATCAAAAGATTTCAAAGAATTTGAAATATTTGAGGGTATGTTAAAACTCCAAGATTTTTCAACCGATTTGAATAAATTAAAGGGATTTTAAAGATTTTATCGTGGTTTCAAATTTGCCAACAAATCTTGAAGAGATTCCAAAGATTTCAAGCGATATTAAGAGATTTTCAAGTAATTGAAATATTGAGGGTATTTTAAAACTCCTTGATTTTTCAATCGATTTCAAATGAAAGGGATTTTGAAGGTTTTCAAATATTTAACTTTATTTTTAAAGATTCCCAGGAATCTGAAAGAGGATAGAAAAGGTTTTGAGAAATATCAACAATCTTCTAAGAATTTAAAATAGTTAAAGGTATTTTAAAAGACTTCCAGGATTTTGCAATAGATTTCAATAAATTGAAGGATTTTAAAGGATTTTCGAGATTTCGTGGTATTTTCAAAGATTCTGAGGAATTCCAAAGTGATTTTTAAAGATTTCAAGGGACATCAAGAGATTTTAGAGAACTTGAGATATTTGAGGGTGTTTTAAAAGTCCAATATTTTTCAATCGATTTCAATGTATTAAAGGCATTTTGAAGGATTTCAAAGATTTTATCGTATTTTCCAATTTGCCAATGAATATTAAAGAAATTTCGAAAATTTCAAGGGATATCAAAAGATTTCAAAGTATTTGAAATATTTAAGGGTATTTTAAAACTCCTCGATTTTTCA
>CAKNYM010049883.1:201458-223703 GCA_932195095.1 Andricus curvator
GATTTTATGGTATTTTTAAAGATTCCGAGGGATCTGAAAGAGGATAGAAAATATCTCGAGGGATATCAAAAGTTTTCAAAGAACTTAAAATAGTTAAGGGTATTTTAAAAGACTCCAAGGATTTTTCAATTGATTTGAATAAATTGAAGGATTTTAAAGGATTTCAGAGATTTCGTGGTATTTTCAAAGATTCCGAAGAATTTCAAAGAGAATTTCAAAGATTTCAAGGGATATCCAAAGATTTAAGAGAATTTGAAAAATTTGAGGGTGTTTCAAAAGTACAATATTTTTCAATCGATTTCAATAAATTGAAGGGATTTTGAAGAATTTCAAAGATTTTATCGTATTTTCAAATTTTCCAACGAATCTAGAAAAGATTTCAAGGGATATTAAAAGATTTTCAAGTATTTGAAATATTTAAGGGTATTTTAAAACTCCTCGATTTTTCAATCGATTTCAAATTAAAGGGATTTTGAAGGAATTCAAAGATTTTACGGCATTTTTAAAGATTCCAAGGAATCTGAAAGAGGATAGAAAAGATTTCGAGGGATATCAAAAGTTTTCAAAGAACTTAAAATAGTTAAGGGTATTTTAAAAGACTTCCAGGATTTTTCAATAGATTTCAATAAATTGAAGGATTTTAAAGAATATCAGATATTTCGTGGTGTTTTCAAAGATTCCGAGGAATTTCAAAGAGATTGTTAAATATTTCAATGGATATGAAAAGATTTAAGAGAATTTGAAATATTTGAGGGTGTTTTAAATGTTCAAATTTTTTCAATCGATTTCAAAACTGAAAGGGATTTTAAAGGATTTCAAAAATTTTGACATATTTTTAAATTTTCCAATGAATCTTGAAGAGATTCCAATGATTTCAAGGGATATTAAAAGATTTTCAAGTTTTTGAAATATTTTTTATTAAAGATTCTTCAATCGATTTGAAATTAAAGGGATTTGAAGGATTTCAAAGATTTTATGGTATTTCAAAAGATTTCGAGGAATCTGAAAGAAAATAGAAAAGATTTTGAGAGATATCAAAATATTTCAAAGAATTTAAAATAGTTGAGGGATTTTAAAAGATTGCAAGGATTTTTCAATAGATTTCAATAAATTGAAGGATTTTTAAGGATTTTAGAGAATTTGTTTTATTTTAAAAGATTACGAGGAATTTCAAAGAGAATGTTAAAGATTTAAAGGGTTATGAAAAGATTTAAGAGAATTTGAAATATTTTAGGGTGTTTTAATAGTCCAAGATTTTTCATCCGATTTCAATAAATCAAAGGGATTTTAAAGGATTTCAAAGATTTTATCGTATTTTTAAATTTGCCAACGAATCTTGAAGAGATTTCAAAAATTTCAAGGGATATCAAAAGATTTAAGAAAATTTGAAATATGTAAGGGTATTTTAAAACTCCAAGATTTTTCAATCGATTTCAAAATAAAGGGATTTTAAAGGATTTTAAAGATTTTATCGTATTTTCAAATTTGCCAAAGAATCTCGAAGATATTTCAAAGATTTCAAAGGATATTAAGCGATTTTAAAGTATTTGAAATATTCGAGGGTATTGAAAAACTCCAAGGTTTTTCAATCGATTTCGAATTGAAGGCATTTTGAAGAATTTCAAAGATTTTATGGTATTTTTAAAGATTTTGAGGAATCTGAAGGAGGATAGAAAAGATTTCGAGGGATATCGAAAGTTTTCAAAGAATTTAAAATAATTAAGGGTATTTTAAAAGACTCCAAGATTTTTCAATAGATTTCAATAAATTGAAGGATTTTAAAGGATTTCAGAGTTTTCGTGGTATTTTCAAAGATTCCGAGGAATTTCGAAGAGATTGTTCAATATTTCAAGGGATAAGAAAAGACTTAAGAGAATTTAAAATATTTGAGGATGCTTCAAAAGACCAATATTTTTCAATCGATTTCAATACATTAGAGGAATTTTAAAGAATTTCAAAGATTTTATCGTATTTTCAAAATTGCTAATGAATATTAAAAAGATTTCGAAGATTTCAAGGGATATAAAAAAGATTTCAAAGTATTTGAAATATTTAAGTGTCTTTTAAAACTTCTCGATTTTTCAATCGATTTCAAATTAAAGGGATTTTGAAGAATTTTAAAGATTTTATGTTATTTCTTAAGATTCCGAGGAATCTGAAAGAGAATAGAGAAGATTTTAAGGGATATCAAAAGATTTCAAAGAATTTAGTATAGTTAAGGGTATTTTCAAAGTCTCCAAGGATTTTTCAATAGATTTCAATAAATTGAAGGATTTTAAAGGATTTCAGAGATTTCGTGGTATTTTCAAAGATTCCGAAGAATTTCAAAGATATTGTTGAAGACTTCAAGGGATATCAAAAGATTTAAGAAAATTTGAAATTTTTGAGGCTGTTTTAAAAGTCCAAGATTTTTCAATCGATTTTAAAAATTAAAGGGATTTTAAAGATTTTATCTTTTTTTTCAAATTTTCCAACAAATCTTGAAGAGATTCCAAAGATTTCAAGGGATATTAAAAGATTTTCAAGTCCTTGAAATATACCAGGGTATTTTAAAACTCCAAGAGTTTTCAATCGATTTCAAATTAAAGGAATTTTGAAGAATTTCAAAGATTTTATGGTATTTCTTAAGATTCCGAGGAATCTGAAAGAGAATAAAAAAGATTTTAAGAGATATCAAAAAAATTTTAAAAATTTAAAATATTTAAGTGTATTTTAAAAGATTGCAAGGATTTTTCAATAGATTTCAATGAATTGAAGGATTTTAAAGAATTGAAGGATTTTAAAGGATTTTAGAGAATTCGTCGTATTTTCAAAGATTAAAAGGAATTTAAAAAAAAATTGTTAAAGATTTTAAGGAATATGAAAATATTTAAGAAAATTTGAAATTTTTGACGCTGTTTTAAAAGTCCAAGATTTTTCAACCGATTTCAAAAATTAAAGGGATTTTTAAAGGGTATTTTAAAAGACTTCCAGGATTTTTCAATAGATTTCAATAAAAAAAAGGATTTTAAAGAATTTTCGAGATTTCGTGGTATTTTCAAAGATTCCGAGGAATTTCAAAGTGATTTTGGAAGATTTCAAGGGATATCAAGAGATTTTAGAGAATTTGCGATATTTGAGGGTATTTTAAAAATCCAATATTTTTCAATCGATTTCAATAATTTGAATTTTATTTCATAATTTTTCAAAGTTTTTAACTTAATGTTGAAGATTGAACGTTTTCAACTGCACATGTACCGAAAAGCGCGGCACTATTCAAAATTATATAATATACAATTAAATATTACGTTAATAATACATTTTTAAAGAAGTGAGTATTTCTATTATTCAATTAAATTTGTTTTGAAAAAGAATAGAAGAATTTGTTAATATTTATCTGTATGATTATTTATAGTATTTGGTAATTTTGAATAGGCCCGCGCTTTTCGGCACATGCGCAGCTTGAAATCTTCAAAATCACATAACAATCCCCTATAATCCCATAAAATCGGTCGAAATTACTTAAAGTTTCTAAAAATCGTTTCAAATCCCGAAACTTTTGTGAAATATTTCTGAATCTTACAGATCCCTTGAAATATTTAAAATTCTTTTCAAATTCAATAATATCTTTGAAACCGTGGCAATCTTTCCTAATCTCTTAAAATCCCTTAAAATACATGAAAATCCCTCAAAATCATGAAAATCGCTTCATATATCTGAAAATCCTTCAAAATCTTCAAAATATTATTCAATATAAATATTATTCAAAAATCTCCTTGAAATATTTTTAAATCTTTTGTTATTCAAAATTGACGATGCACAAACTGTGCGCGCTTAGCCCCGGTCTACCCTCTTAAAAATTTTTTAAAAGCCATTTAAATTTCTCAAAAAATTATTAAAATTCTTTATAATATTCCAAAATTTTATCTAAATAAGAATCAGTTGAAATTTTTGATAATTTCAATCAGTGACTGATTTATAGCTATGGATCAGTTATTTTTATTGATGAGAGTCGAGGGAATAAAGAGAGTTTGTTTTGACTAAAAAGAAGTTCTTTCATCACCACTCTGAGTTTGCGGAAGCCTTGAAATCTCGAAATTAAAAATTTCCTTAAAAATCTTCGAAAATATTTGATCAAGTATCTCCAAATGATTTCCGTCTTCCTAATTGACTTATCAAATAAAAATATCTCTGTGTGATAACAACTATAGTGTATGAGGTATAATGTAGCACCAGAATATGCACTGGTTTCACTTTTAACTAAATTCTTCAATAGTTCTGTATCATATTTTCCTCTTTTTTTTTTTTTGAAAAAATGAAAATCTTCAATATGGTCATAACTTTGGTGGTCATCTTTAATTCAATTGGTGAATATAAAATTAATTTTATTATACCATTACTAAACCAATTTCTTAATATTATTTATTATTAATTATTTTGACTTGAAACTTAGAAAAAGAGCTCGAAACTTAAAAAAAAAACATTGATTATGAATTGAAACCGCATTTAAAATCAAAAACTATTGGACTTGGTGAAATTTTTATAAAAAGGACAATATTTTAAAACTGTATCTCATTTTGAAAATAGGACAATTTTTGAAAACGTTATAAATTGAGTAATTTCAGATTAGAATTATAAAAATTCAACCATTCAGAATCAAAAGAAATTGAAATTGTATTATTTTTAATCGAAAGCATTCAAAATTCAATAATTTGAAATTCAAAACTTTTGAATTAAAATAATTTTCAAATCTAAGTTATTACATCTTGACAATTTAAAATTGAAAGCTGAATTAAATGTTTCAAATTTTAATACTAAAATTAATGATACTAATTTTTCTAACATCAAAATAATAAATTCACAAATCAAAATTGAACAGTTTTTGGGATGACTGAAAAATCCCGAAAAATAAAATTCCCGACACTGTAAAATTTCCGAATTGGAAAATTCACGAATAATAAAATTCCCAAAATTATGAGATGGCTGAAATGTGAAAATTCCGAATATGAAAATTCCCGAAAAAGAAAATTTTAGGAAGTTTATAATTATACTGAATTAAAAAATTCCAGGATAATAAAATTCCTGACAAAAAATTGTCGAATTGTAAAACATCAAACTAGAAAATTCTCGAATTTCAATAATTTCCAAATGTTTACAGTTTAAAAAAAATATTTCTCTGAACGAAAAAAAGATTTCTTCCAAAATTTTTTCCGAACCTATAATAAAATTTTCAAAACGAAATTTGCAGAATTCAAATCAGCAGTGATTTATCTCAAAGTTTCGTTTTAATTTTTTTTTAAATTAAAAATTAGATTTCTGAGCGAGTTTTTGTATTTTTTCTAACCACTATCCATATTTTTAAACACAATTTTTCATCTAAAAATATATTTTTTTTTTCAGTTATTGTCATGTTGAATTCAATCAATAATTTTCAAAAACTCTAAACATTGTGAAAATGTTTTTCTTTGATAAAAATGTTTGATGTTTTTTTTCAGTAAATACATAATATTTACTAAAAACAACTATTTGAGTGCTTATGTTCGGAAATTTTATGATTCAGCAATTTTTTTATTAGGGAATTTTCAAATGATGAAATATTATAAACTGTCGGGAATTTCCTTTTTTGAGAATTTTCTAATTTTGAATTTTTATATTTTATCTTTAAAATTATATTATTTTAAAAACCATTCTAAACAAAAAGTAATTTAGAATGGAAAACATTAAAAAAAAAAAATTGTTCAACGGAACGATGAAAATTATACAAGTACAAACTTTAAAGAAAATTTAAAAAACTTTTTAATTACAAATATATGAGATATGAAAACAAAAAAAAAAGTATTATCAATTGTTTTGAAGAGGTATATAAATTTTATCTTTTTGAGGTTCTTGAGAAAATTCAAAAAGGTTTTTAGAGACTTCAGATTTTATAAATTTTCGGAAAATTTATAAAATATTTTTACTTTTCTTGTTAAATTCCGGAAGTCTTTTTTGTTACATTTTTGGAAAGGTTATGACATTTTTTTTTAATTTAATTCAAAAATTAAATTCTCAAAATAAAAACTCATTTCAAATTTCTGAAAAATCACAAGAAATTTTTTATTGTTATTTAAAATTGATTTAAAATTTGAAAAATTTCAAACAATTTAAAACCAAGTGTATATTTTTGAATATTTATACAAAAAATTAGAAGCTTTTTAAGAATTTTGAAAGGTTGAAAGGAAAAAAATTTCTTGTAATTTTTGCAGAAATTTTAAATGATTTTTTATTTTGAGAATATAATTTTTGAATTAAATTTAAAAATCTGTCATAACTTTTCCAAAAATGTCGAAAAAAAAGACTTCTGGAATTAAACAAAAAAAATGAAAAATATTTTATGAATTTTCAAAATACCTTTCAAAATTCTCAAAAAGCTTCTAATTTTTTCATAAATATTCAAAAATATACATCTTTTACATATTTTCTTCACATTACCATTACAATTTACAATTTTTCTTCACAAAAAAAATCATTTACAATTTTCACAAAATCATAAAAAAACTTGTTTATTCTCTTGAAAACTTTCAAAATTTTTCAAAAACTTCTACATTTTTTGTTCAAAGCCCTGAAAAATGTACATATTGTTAAAAAAATTTCAAATCTTCTCAAGTTTTATATTATTTTTTTATCTTTTCAAAACATTCAAATATCTCTCAAACTTAATCGATTTGTCTTTAAATTTTATAACCTTACAAAAATGACCATTTTTCATTTCTTTGTTTATTCTCACAAAATCTTTAAAAATTCTCAAATAACATTTTTTCTTTAAAATCTGTAAAAAAATTTTTTTGAAATCTTTTCAAGTTATAAATTATTTTTGCAACTTCTTAACATTTATGAATATCTTTTTAAATTGTTCGAATTTTTCAAAAAAAAAAATCAGTATTAATTTCAGAACGTCATAAATATATATTAAAATGATTTCATTTTTTCATAATATTATTTTAAACTTCTGAAAAAGTTAACAAATTATAAAGTACTGGCTAAATGTTGATAACCTAATTATTTTTCAATATCGAGAAATCATTTGCACTAGAAACGTGCTCTTTTATCAATATTATTTTAAAAAATTTAGCAGTAAATTTTATTTTGAAGTAAAAATACTTATTTGGAAGTTTTTACTTACAAAATTGATTGTGCAGAAAATTTTTAATATTTGATAAAAGATAAAAAAAAACTGAAAAACCCACTAAAATTCATCAGTCCTCGGGACTGGCCTAAGAAATAAAAATATCTCGGAAGGGCAAGCAGAAATAATGATGCTGTGTATAGTTTTTTCCAGCCCCGTGACACTCTAAAACGAAATTGACGGAAATGTTGAGTACGGCCGAGGGTGGCGCTGGCTGTACTTTTAGGCCGAAAATTATTCAAATGCATGGGGAAAGTGTCAAAAATGTGAAATTTTGTGCTTTTTATGTTATAAAAACGGACTTTTTAAATTTTTTTGCTTCAGAATTTAAGTTTTAAGGCTTTTAGACTTAAATTTTATCAAATTTTTTTTTTTGTGATGAACGAGAATAATGGGGTATCAGTGCGTTGTTCTTGGATGCAATTCTGGTTACGCGAATTGCTAAAGATTGCTAAAGACGTGTTAGCTTATTTGATCCAATATTACTTGGAAAACCGAATGCTGCAATTTGCTAAGGTGAAAATTGCTGATCTAAAGAAGACTAACTTGTAGCAAAAAAAAAAACGCGACAAAGCTTGCTCCAACTTGAATTGCTTAAATTCGCAAATGTAAATAAATTTGTTTAAATGTTTTTAAATTTTATGTAAATACAATTTTCCAAATGGTAGTATTTATTCGTTTAATATTATGTATATTTATTCTTTATTTATTACAAATTGAATATTGTTCACAAATGCACTTTTTTATTCTCCAACTTTATCAATATTCATTTATTTATTATTGATTTTAGAGTTACAAATTTTTCAGTTTTTTATTTTCCATATTAAGAATAATTATTGGACACAAAAAAACTATCCGGAAAAATGTTCCGTTTTCTCATATTTAAAAAAAATTATTTTTGCGACTTTTAAAATTTGCAATATGTGTAAAACAATCGGACAATAATTATTTGGCTGTTTTCAAACAGCAACTATTCTTAACTTATTGTAAGCGAACATTAATATGTGTCATATTTCACACAAAGGCTATTGATTTTAAATACCCAATCGTTACGAATCACGAAAAAATTACTCTTATTCATTAGCTTGTTTATAACATTGTAAAAAAATTTGTCTTGCTATAACCAACTGGAAATTATTTTTAGTTACATTGATTCATGAACTGTTTTTGTAATGAATCTGAAAGTCTTAAAATAAATTATATCAATGAAAAGTTAGACAAAAAATTAAAATTTTTGTTGAATGAAACATTTTTATTTAGTTTGAGTAAAATATACAAAGTCACTAATTTCACTTGGAAGACGTAAGGTCATTATAAAAAAAAAACATCAAAATGCGTTAAGAATTCTACTGTCGGGCGATCACAAATGTAAATAAATGTTTTTAAGGTTTATGTACATACCGTGTTCCAAATGGTAGTATTTATTCGTTTATAATTATGCATTTTTATTTATTCTCTGTCAATTCCTAATTAAATATTGTTCACTAGGGCGTATCGAAAAAAAACTTGTTTCCGCGAAGTTCTAATAGCAATGAAAACTTTCTTTTGGGAGTCAAAAAAACTTCCCTAAAGTTTCATAAACAAAAATCCTTCTGTTTGCACATCGTAGATATATAGCTAAAAATCACAAAAAACGAAGCATTTCTTTAAATTTGAACAGCAAAAATTTTCTTTTTTGAGGTATAAATTATCAGTAAAAATAGTTCAAAGCAAGTCGATTTATACCTGTATAGCGATAACTCCATTAAAATATTTTTTATCCTCCCTAATTGACTTTGAAATTTCAAAAAATCGAAAAAACTAGACTTTTTCGCTATTTGCTTAGATTCATGGTAAATTTGTCGACTATTCGACCATATAATGCGTGATATACGTTAATGAGAATGTATTTTCAATATGGTGTAACAATAGTATATAAGAAATGTTGACATTAAAATAATTTTTATTGATTTTGAATTACAAAAAAATATTTAAAAGTGATATATTGCTCTTTATTTGACAATAAAATTAATTTTCGGTATATAAATTACCAGAAAAAATAGTTCGAAGCAAGCGAATTTGTACCTAAATAGCAAAAAATGATTCAAATATTTTTTTGCCCTACCTAAGTGACCTTGAAATTTCAAAATATCGAAAAAATCGACTTTTTCGCTATTTTCTTAGAGTTACGGCAATTTTTTCGACTATTTGACCATGAAATGTCTGATATATGTTAAGACGAATGTATTTTCAATATGTTACACCAATCATATATGCAGAATGTCGATATTGAAATCATTTTGATTGATTTTGGATTACAAGAAAATATCTAAAAGTGATATATTGCTCTTTATTTTACAACAAAATTAATTTTCGGTGTCTAAATAAGGTAAAAATGTTTTCGAGTGTATATATTATTGTTGCAACATATTGCAAATACATTCTGATTAAAGTATATCACATATTATATGGTCAAATAGTCGAGAAATTTACCATGAATCTAAGAAAATAGCGAAAAAGTCGACTTTTTTAGATTTTTTGAAACTTCAAAGTCAATTAGGGAGGGTAAAAAATATTTAAATGGATTAATCGCTATACAGGTATAAAATGACTTGTTTTGAACTATTTTTATTGATAATTTAAATCTCAACAAAAAAATTGTTTGCTATTCAAATTTGAAGAAATGCTTCGTTTTTTGTGACTTTTAGCAATATCTATAGGATTTTTTTTTATGAAACTTTAGGGGAGTGTTTTTGACTCCCAAACGAAAGTTTTCATTGCTATTAGAACTTCGCGCAAACAACTTTTTTTTCGATACGCCCTATTGTTCACAATAAATACACTTTTTTATTCTACAACTTTATCAATATTTATTTATTCTATAAATCCTATTCTTTATAATATAAATCGTTAGAAATATTCGACATATTTGTAACAATAGATATTTTTTATTATTATAATTAATTTTTATAAACGTCTTATAACGAAACAAAATAAATTATTTTCTAGCTTTTAAAAAATATATATACATTTTTATAATTTAGTTCAATTAAGCGTTAATTTCAATTTTCAATAATCATTATAAATGTCAATAAAAATAAAATTCAATTGAAATTTACTATTTTCACAGTTTACAATATTTACATATGCCAATGCCAAAAATGTAATGTTCACTTTGTAGAATTATTATTGGTACTCTGTGAAAAGTGTATTCGTATTTAATCATCAAAATAATGTTTTTGTCACTTTTCATTTGTACTTATTAATTTATTGGATATTTAATATGCTACAAAATATTTTTGCAAGATAAATATATGCAAAAAACGTATTTTAACAATTAAAATAAATTAAATTTGTATTTTCCCCATGCATTTGAATAATTGTCGGCCTAAAAGTACAGCCAGCGCCGCCACTCGGCCGTCTTCAAATCTCATGACACGTTCATTCTACAGGCCTTTATAGGAGAGCCATCCCCCTGGCTTTTTCAGAAAAAAATCGCAACGCGACATAACCTCAAATAGGTCAAACAGTGTTTTATGCACTTTTAGGTTAGGTTATCTCAAAAACCTGACGTGATAGAGAAATTCTGAGGCCGGATTCGTTTTTTCAAAAATTTCTCAAATTTTTAAGAAAATATGCAAAATCTTGGAGGGTAGTGTTATTGTCCTAATGGGCTGCGAAACAATTCTTTGTAGGCGCACAGTGTCAGCCGTCGCTTCTATCTAAAGAAAATATTTTTTTTTTTTTTTTTTTTAATAATAAAATTTCCAAGTACAACCAGTGAGAAGAGAAAAATTCAACAATATTTTCCGGAAATTATATTATTAACGTAAAAAAATCAGCATTATTAAAATAAAAGAGAAAATGTAAATAATTCTTAAAAATAAATATAATGAAATCATGCATGACATGTATCTTCATTGTTCTAATGTCAAAACCATCTTTATTGTGCACTCTCGACTACGAAGGTAACTTTTCCCAGACTGTCTCGGACTTCGTTAAATTTTCAAAATAAAAAATATTGAAAAGTTTCAAATCCTCAACTCAAGGTCATTGAAGGTTTTCCTAAAATGTTGGTCCCCTTCCAAGATTCCATGACAATTTCCAAAAGAAAAATTTCTTCCTTGCACAAATAAAATAAACCAACGAAACGCATTTCCTTGGACTCAGTATTTTTTTTTCAATCTACCCAGTGGGCAAAACAAATTACGGATGTCCTAGAGACGTATTCGGGACACCCTTAAGACGTCTTTTGGGAAATGTCTTTTGGACATCCTAGGGATGCTCTTAAGACATATAATGTCAGTACGGGAGATGTCCTGAGAACGTACTATGTCTTTATGACGTCTTTAGGACATCTTTGGGACATTGGACGTCTTCGAAACGTTGATTGGGCTGACATAGGACGTCCTAGGAACGTCCCAAAAACGTTCTTGGGATGCTCATGCTTTTCTGCCCACTGGGTAGACAACCACCAGCTTTATAATAATGCAGCCTCTTATTAATCGTTCTCATCAAAATATATTTCAAGTGGTAAAATTCATCCATTTTTATTTCCTCTTACAGAATTAAGTTCGCAAGGTGCGATGACGAGCCGACTAAAAAAAAAAAGTCATAAGAAATCTTCTGTAGAGCCGGACATTCCTCCTGCTCTAGAGAAGCCACTCAAGCACGGTCAGTTCCAATTTCCTGCTAATTGTGGGCTTACATACATTTATTTGGAACCCGTAAACACGCGTCATGGCACACATATAGATCATCATATGTTGGCGCTACCAAGCGAATTTCCATCTAAAGTACAAATGAATAATAAAGGTGACATCTTTGGATTATATGACCACATGGGCCTTCATAGATTTTTCAAAGGTAAAGGAAAAATGTGGTGGACCATAAATATACACGGAAAAAATCCGGTTAGGCAACTGACTTGGAAAGAACAATTATATTTAATCTCGAACAAAAATGGGTAATTATCGTTGGAAGCTGATGTACACTCTGTCATGTACCCAGTGGGCAAAAAAATTAAGGATGTCCTAGGGACGTCTTCAGGGCATCCCTAAGACGTCTTTTGGAACATGTTTTTGGACATCCTAGGGATGCTCTTAAGACGTCTAATGTTAATACGAAAGATGTCCCGAGAACGTCCTATGTCTTTAAGATGTCTTTAGGACATCTTTAGGACATTGGACATCTTAGAGACGTTGATTGGATTGACATTGGACGTCTTAGGAACGTCTTAAGGACGTTTTTGGGATGTTCATGGTTTTGTGCCCACTGGGTAATTCGAAGTAATCTGATGTCATCCCTGGAAATCTACACTGATAACAAACATCTTGAACTAGAGAAGATTCAACTATTCAAAGAAATGTTCATACTAAATACGTCCTTTGAAATATTTTTTGCAATGCAAAGAAATTACTTTATCGGAACCAAAAGTATGACATTGTTGCAAATCAATATTTATTTAAAGAGCCTCGGCAGCTCAGGCGATAGTGCGTCAGGCTTCCGTGCAGGACTGGGGTTCGGTCCTTGAGGTCCAAGGAAATATTTTCTATGTACTTTTTCCGGAGCTTTGGTGGTTCAGAACTCACCTTCAACTGTAAAGATTTTGTGAAGACTTAGAGCAAATTAATGTCCATCGGCTAGAGTAAAAATTTTTCTTAATTGAGAGATGTTAATAGATACTTAGGCAAGGGGTTGCTGAAATTATTTTTTGAGTTATTGTACACATATCATTATTTCTCTTTATATTTATTGTATGCATGTAATATGAAATATTATATAATAATAATAATATAATAACAACATAATCTGGTGTACAAATTTATTCAAATACCGTGTAATTCCTGAAAACATCGAAATTTTGAAGAGATTAAAAAAATTTCAAGGGATATCAACAGATTTTGAAGAATTTGAAATATTTTAGGGTATGTTAAAACTCCAAGATTTTTCAACCGATTTAAATCAATTTTAGGGATTTTAAAGGATTTTAAAGATTTCATCGTATTTTCAAATTTGTAAATACATTATCTCTTGAAATCCCTTTAAAATTATTGAGCACCTTGAAAATCCCTTAAAACTCCTTAAATCTTATAAGATCTCTTGATATCTTTGAAATCCATTCATAATTCAAGAAACTTCTTAAGATCCGTGTAAATGTTTCTGAATCTTCTGAAATCCTTCGAAATATATTAGAATCGATTCGAATCTTTTTAAAGCCGATAAAAGTCCTAGAAATCCTTAAAAATCATGAAAACTCCTTCATTTCTAAGAAAAATGCGTTTAAATCCCTTAAAATCCTTAAATATTTTTGAAAATCTTTGGCACACACTGAAATCTTTTGACAACCCCGAAATATTTGTATATCTCTTGAAATCTTCAAAGTCTCAATTAAATACCATGATATCCCCCAAAATCCGTGAAAATAATTCGGTATCGCATGAAATCTATAGAAATCTAGTAACTTATTTTGAAATCTCGTCAAATCCCTTAAAAGCCTTTAAAAACTGTTAAAATCCTCGAGGTCGCTTGAAATCTTTCATATCCCACAAAAATCTCTTATAATTGTTCTAAAATCATGAAAATCCATTAAAATATAAAAAATTAGTTAACATTTTTTATACTTCGTGAAATATTTCGAAATCTTACTAGATCCCTTGAACTCTTGAAAATCCATGTATAACTCTTAAAATCGGTTAAAAACTGTTAAAATACTTTGAAACTTTTTGGAATTTCTTTAAATTCCAATTTTGAATCCTAAATCCCAATCCTAAGATCCTCGAAAATCTTTGGCACACGCTAAAACTTTTGACATACACGAAATATTTTTATGTCTCTTGAAATCCCTTAAAATCTTTAAAATCTCATTTTAATTCCATAATATCCTTTAAAATTCATGAAAATATTTCTGTATTACATAAAATCTATGGAAATCTAGTAACTAATTTTGAAATCTCGTAAAATCCCTTAAAAACCTTCAAAAACTATGAAAATCCTTGAAACCGCATGAAATCTTTCATATACCATAAAAATCTCTTATAAGCATTCAAAATCCATTAAAATGCATTAAAATATCTAAAAATCAGTTAAAATACTTTATACTCTGTGAAATATTTCTAAATCTTACTAGATCCCTTGAACTCTTGTAAATCCATGTATATGTCTTAAAATCGGTTCAAAACTGTTAAAATCCTTCAAAACCTTTTGGAATCCCTTTAAATCCCAATTTTGAATCCTAAATCCGAATCCTAAAATCTTTAAAAATATTTGGCACACACTAAAATCTTTTGACATCCACGAAATGTTTTTATATCTCTTGAAATCTCTTGAAATTTTCAAAATCTCATTTAAATCCCATAACATCCCTTAAAATTCGTGAAAATAATTCGGTATCACATCAAATCAGTGGAAATCTAGTAACTAATTTTGAAATCTCGTAAAATCCCTTAAAAACCTTTAAAAATTGTGAAAATCCTTGAAATCGCTTGAAATATTTTATATGCCATGAAATCTTTCATATTCCATGAAAATCTCTTCTAATTGTTCAAAAGCCATGAAAATCCATTAAAATCTCTAAAAATTATTAAACAATTTTCATACTCCCTGAAATATTTCGAAATCTTACTAGATCCCTTGAACTCTTAGAACTTCATGTATAACTCTTAAAATCGGTTAAAAGCTGTTAAAATCCTTTGAAACTTCTTCGAATTCCTTTAAATTCCAATTTTGAATTCTAAATCCCAATCTTAAAATCCTTCAAAATCTTTGGCACACACTAAAATCTTTTGAAATCACGTAATATTTGTATGTCTCTTGAAATCCCTTAAAATCTTCAAAATCTCATTCAAATCCCATAACATCCCTTAAAATTCGTGAAAATAATTCGGTATCCGATAAAATCTGTGGAAATTTGAACGTTTGACCTTTGACCTTTGAAAACTGTGGAAAAATTCTTGAAATCGCTTGAAATCTTTTATATCCCATACAAATTTCTTATAAGCATTCAAAATCCATTAAAATGCATGCAAATATCGAAAAATCAATTAAAATCCTTTGAAACCTTTTGCAATTCCTTTAAATTCCCATTTTGAATCCTAAATCCCAATCCTAAAATCTTTAAAAATCTTTGGCACACACTGCAATCTTTTGACATACACGAAATATTTTTATGTCTCTTGAAATCCCTTAAACTCTTGAAAATCTCATTTAAATCCCATAACATCCCTTAAAATTCGTGAAAATAATTCGGTATCACATAAAGCTGTCGAAATTTAGTAACTGATTTTGAAATCTCGTAAAATCCTTTAAAAACCTTCAAAAACTGTGAAAATCCTTGAAATCGCTTGAAATCTTTCATATGCCATAAAAATCTCTTATAAGCATTTAAAATTCATTAAAATGCATTGAAATATCTGAAAAACTGTTAAAATACTTTATACTCTGTGAAATATTTAGAAATTTTACTAGATCCCTTGAACTCTTGTAAATCCATTTATAACTCTTAAAATCGGTTAAAAACTCTTAAAATCCTTTGAAAACTTTTGGAATCCCCTTGAATTGTTGAAAATCTTTGGCACACACCAAAATGTTTTGAAATCCCCCGAAATATTTTTATATCTCTTGAAATCCCTTAAAATTTTCAAAATCTCATTTAAAACCCATAAATCCCTTCAAATTCGTGAGAATAATTCAGTGTCACATAAAATCTATAGAAATCTAGTGACTAATTTTAAAATCTCGTCAAATCCCTTAAAAGCCTTTAAAAACTGTGAAAATCCTCGAGGTCGCTTGAAATCTTTCATATCCCATAAAAATCTCTTATAATTGTTCTAAAATCATGAAAATCGATTAAAATCTAAAAAATTAGTTAACATTTTTTATACTTCGTGAAATATTTCGAAATCTTACTAGATCCCTTGAACTCTTGTAAATCCATTTATAACTCTTAAAATCGGTTAAAAACTGTTAAAATCCTTTAAAACCTATTGGAATTTCTTCAAATCTCAATTTAGAATCCTAAATCCCAATCCTAAAATCTTTAAAAATCTTTGGCCCACACAAAAATCTTTTGACATAGACGAAATATTGTTATGTCTCTTGAAATCCCTTAAAATCTTTAAAATCACATTTTAATTCCATGATATCCTTTAAAATTCATGAAAATATTTCCGTATTACATAAAATCTATGGAAATCTAATCAATTAAAATCTCTAAAAATTAGTAAAAATTTGTTATACACCGTGAAATATTTCGAAATCTTACTAGAACACCATGAACTCTTGGAAATTCATGTATAACTCTTAAAAGCGGTTAAAAACTGTTAAAATCCTTTGAAACTTCTTGGAATTCCTTTAAATTCCAATTTTAAAACCTAAATCCCAATCTTAAAATTGTTGAAAATCTCTGGAACACACCAAAATCTTTTGAAATCCCCCGAAATATTTTTATATATGTTGAAATCCCTTAAAATTTTCAAAATCTCTTTTAAAGCCCGTAATATCTTTAAAAATTTGTGAGATTATTTCAGTATCGCATAAAATCTATGGAAATCTAGTAACTAAGTTTGAAATCTCGTAAAATCCCTTAAAAACATTGAAAAAACTGTGAAAATCCTTGAAATCGCTTCATATGCCATGAAAATCTCTTAAAATTGTTCAAAAACTATAAAAATCCATTAACATCTCTAAGAATCAGTTAAAATTCCTAATACTCCGTGAAATATTTCGAAATCTTACTAGATCCCTTGAACTCTTGTAAATCCATTTATAACTCTTAAAATCGGTTAAGAACTGTTAAAATCTTTTGAAATTTTTTTGGATTCCTTTATATTCTAATTTTAAATCCTGAATCCCAAGCTTAAAATCTTCGAAAATCTTTGGCACACACTGAAATCTTTTGAGATCCACGAAATATTTTTATGTCTCTTGAAATCCCTTGAAATTTTCAAAATCTCATTCAAATTCCATGATATCCCTTAAAATTCGTGAAATTATTTTGTTATCACATAAAATCTATGGAAATCTAGTAACTAATTTTGAAATCTCATAAAATCCCTTAAAAGCCTTTAAAAACTGTGAAAATCCTTGAAATCGCTTGAAATTTTTCATGTCCCATAAAAATCTCTTATAATTGTTAAAAAAACCATGAAGATCGATTAAAATCTCTGAAAATTAATTAAAATTCTTTATACTCCGTGAAATATACTCTCGTAAAATCCTTTATAAACCTTTAAAAACTGTGAAAATCGTCGAAATCTTTCATATCCCATAAAACTCTTATGAGCATTAAAAATCCATTAAAATGCATTAAAATATCTAAAAATCAGTTAAAATTAGTTATACTCCTTGAAATATTCCGAAACCTTACTAGATCCCTTAAACTCTTGGAAATCCATGTATAACTCTTAAAATTGGTTGAAAACTGTTAAAATCCTACGGGAACCTTTTGAAATCTCTTTAAATAAAAAATTTGAATCCTAAATCGCACTCCTAAAATCTTTGAAAATCTTTGCACACCCTAAAATCTTTTGAAATCCACGAAATATTTGTATGTCTATTGAAATCCCTTAAAATCTCATTTAAATCCCATGACGTATCTCAAAATTCGTGAAAATAATTCGGTATCACATAAAATCTGTGGAAATCTAGTAAGTGATTTTAAAATCGTGTAAAATCCCTTAGAAACCTTTAAAAACTGTGAAAATTCTTTAAATCGCTTTAAATATTTCATATCCCATACAAATCTCTTATAAAACCATGAAAATGGACTAAAATCTCTAAAAATCACTTAAAAATCTTTATACCCCGTGAAATATTTTGAAACATTACTAGATCACTTAAACTCTTGGAAATCCATGTATAACTCTTAAAATTGGTTAAAAACTGTTAAAATCCTTTGAAACTTTTTGGAATTCCTTTAAATTCCAATTTTGAATCCTAAATCCCAATCTTAAAACCTTTAAAAATCTTTGGCACACACTAAAACTTTTGACATCCACAAAATATTTTTATGTCTCTTAAAATCCCTTAAAATCTGCAAAATCTCATTTAAATCCCATGAAATCCCTCAAAATTCGTGAGAATAATTCGGTATCACATAAAATCTATAGAAATCTAGTGACTAATTTTTAAATCTCGTAAAATCCCATAAGAACTGTGAAAATCCTTGAAATCGCTTGAAATCTTTCATATCCCGTAAAAATCTCCTATAATTGTTCAAAACCCATGAAAATCGATTAAATTCTCTGAAAATGATTTAAAATTCTTTATACTCCGTGAAATATTTCGAAACCTTACTAGATCCTTTGAACTCTTGAAAATCCAGGTATAAGTCTTAAAATCGGTTAAAAACTGTAAAAATCCTTTGAACCCTTTTGAAATTTCTTAAAATCCCAATTTTGAATCCTAAATCCCATTCCTAAAATCTTTGAAAATCTTTGGCACACAATCAAATCTTTTGACATCCCCCAAAATATTTTCATATCTCTTGAAATCCCTTAAAATTTTCAAAATCTCATGTGAATCCAATGATTTGAGATTTGAAAAAGATTTGAATGAGTGAATATTCGAATGATGAAAGATTTGAAATCTTTCAAAATTGGTGAAAATATTTCGGTATCACATAAAATCTATGGAAATCTAGTAACGAATTTTTAAATCTCGTAAAATTCCTTAAAAATCTTTAAAAACTGTGAAAATCCTGTGCAAATCCCCCAAAATATTTTGATATCTCTTGAAATCCCTTAAAATTTCCAACATCATTTCGGTATCACATAGAATCTATGGAAATCTAGTAACTGATTTTGATATCTCTTAAAATGCCTTAAAAGCCTTTAAAAACTGTCAAGATCCTAGAAATCGCTTGAAATCTTTTATATCCCATAAAAATCTCTTATAAGTATTCAAAATCGATTAAAATGCATTAAAATCTCTAAAACTTAGTTAAAATTTTTTGTACTCCGTGAAATATTTCGAGATCTATGAATAATTCTTAAAATCGGTTAGAAACTATTAAAATCCTTTGTAATCTCCTGAAATCCCAATCTTGAATCTTAAATCCCAATTTTGAAATATTTCAAGATCAATGTCTTTTTTCAATAAAAAGAAAACTATCAGAGTAAGAGCATTTACAAAATTTGAAACATCAAACGAAAATGAAAATTTTAAGCCAAACAACGCACGATAAAAAAAAATCATGAGAAGAAAAACGTTGCTTTTTGAAAGCCCTACTAGATTACCTTAAAACCTTTTTGAATTTTGTTTGAAAATCGAAAATTTTTATTTTGATCGCACAAACAATAATGAAAAATAAAAAATTCCATTTTTTTGTCAAAGTATGCAATGTACGAAGAAAGATAAATAGACAAAAATTGTGATCTTAAAAAAGATCTGTAAATTTGTTTGAAATAACTTCTACATAGGATGCGTAGTTTTTGTTTTATTCGTGAAAAACGATAATGATAATTAAAAATTACATTTTCAAGCAAACGACACAAGCTACGAAAAAAATAAATAGACAAAAGTTAATTTAACCAAGAAAGAGTTACAAGTTTGTTATTGATCATTTTTTGGTTGGATGCGTAGTTTTTGTTCCAATCGTGAAAAATAACATTGAAAATATAAAAAAAATTATTTTGGAAAATGCGACACAGGCTACGAAAAAAAATGTGAGGACAAAAGTTGTTCATCCAAAAAGAACTACAAATTTATTATTAAATATTACATTCTTTTTTGACCAACAGTTATGATTTTATCCATCGAAAATGCTATCCAAAAATCGGATTTTCCGTTTTTACGCCAAACCACAACAGACAGGTGAAAAAAGTTTAAGAGATGAGTTCCAAATATCTAAAATTTTTGTTTAAACCATTTTTGATAGTACTAGTTTTTTTTTTGTTTTTTTTTTATGCATTGAAAATTAATAAGTCTAAAATTCTAATTTTAATCCAAACGACGACAGACAAGTGAAAAAGTTTTGAAGAAGAATTGTAGCTTTTTGAAAGACCTATAATTGTGCTCTCGAAAAAATTTTTATAAGACTTGTTATTTTGGTTTTATTTTTTTTTGAAATTACAACGAAAAAAATCGAAAATTCAACTTTTGACCCAATCGACGCAAAATATGGGAAAAATTCTCAGAAAATAATTATAGCTTTTAAAAGGTCCTAGAAAATTTTGCAAAACTATTTTTTGACAGGCTTAAATAGTTCATTTCGCTTTTATTTATCGAAAGTACTATGCAGAAGATGAAAAATTCAAATTTCGAACCAAAGAGCCTGATAATAAAAAAAAAAAATTCAACAAGGTATTGCAGCTTTCGAAAAGTCTTGCAAAATTCATTTGAACTACTTTTAATAGGTCTTGTCATTTTGGTTTTATTTATCGAAAATAATATGGAAAAAGTCGAAAATTAAAATTTTGAATCGAACTTTTCTTCTATCGCATATGAATTGTTTGATAAAAGATTGATTGAATATAATTATTAAATGCCAACAATTTTATCGAATACAGTTAAAGCGTGTTTACAGGGAAAATTCTCTTTTTTATCTTCTGACAATAAATAAACTAAGTTGCGAAACTGTTTGTTTTCTTTCTCGTTAAAAACATCGAGTCAAGGAGAAAAAACAGAGTTTACCTAATTGAAAACAACTTTGTCTATCACTACGCAATGTTTATAGAAGTCGTGAAATAATTAAATTAAACATTTCAAAAGAATTGATTAAATATCTGTATTTTTTCATGTAAAAATCGGCTTTCTATAAAACCTTAAAAAATTATATTTATATTTTGAAATAAGTTTTAACGAATTTATTCATTTTTTCCAGCAATTGACTTATGAAATACAAATACCTCAGAAAAGCAAAAGCTTGATGCTTACAATCTTTTAGATAACGACTGTAATATATACCTCAATGAAATAACAAAGTTTCAAAAAGATAGTCTGCTAAACAAATTATTCAATAATATACAGTTCAGTTTTTCCTTAAATTTGGAAAAATGAAGATCGTTTATACTTTGGTCTTCACCTTAGTGTTCATCTTCAATTATATTGGTGAATATAATAATAACTATTATATATCTAATATCTGTATCTTTCTGCAAATAAATTTCTTCAAATGCTTGAACGAGGCAACTTTCAATTTTTTTTTAAATTTCAGTTTAAATAAAATGTGGATAGAATCAAACCACTAACCGGGTGACATATGTACTAAAAAAGCCTTCGAAAGATTACAGCGATATCCAGAATTTAAAATTTTTTGAATTAAATTAGTCTTAGTTAAACTAATTTAGTCCTGTGGGTATTGATTTATCACGTTAGAAAAACAAAAATAAAATTTCGATTTCCGAAGAATTTTTTTATTCAACTTCTACTCTTGACAGAAGCTAGGAAAATTAGTATCTTAATTTGATATTATTGATACAATTTCATGAACCTGATCAGATTTATCGAATTTTCATTGCTTAAATAAAACATAAGATCTGGAAGAAGACTTTCCTGAAATATTAAATTAATAAATTCATTATCTCAGCATCTGCCGAGACTTGAAAATAATATTTTCGTTAATATTCTGGATGGTGTTATCACCTTTCAAAGTCAAGGCTAATTTGTAATAGGTCTTCAGTTAGTAGCCCGATACTATCTTTCGGTATCATTTATTAATCAAAAAACGTATTTATAACAATAGTAGAAAAAAAAGAAACAATTTAGATTTGGTTCGCATTTTGCAAATTTTTGGTAATTTATAAAGGACCCAACACAATGCTTACACGAAATGGATCCCTCTCGATTTTGATTAAACTTTGTGAAATTGTAGATTTTTTCGTCTTGATTGAAAAAGTCCATGGGCATATAGTCCGAAAATGGATCAATACAGCCAATGAAGACAAGATATGACGAATTTGTTGCCAACGAACTAACTCGAAGGAACCAACCCAAACGAAAAAATATAAGGAACCAACCCAAACGAAAGAACCCAAACAAACCAAACAAAAAGAATCAACCCAAACAATCTGTTATGAACAAACCAAACAAAACTAATCAACTCAAAAGAAACAATCCAAACAAGCCAACTCAAATCAATCAACCCAAATGAACCAGCCCAAATGAATGAACCCAAACAAACC
>CAKNYM010049885.1:4305-15115 GCA_932195095.1 Andricus curvator
TTTTCAACCAAGAAAAGATTAATTATCAACGAAAAATGTGATACTTGATATTTCAACCAAAAAATATTTGAATTTTAATTTAAAAACAGCTGAATTCAACCAAAAAGACGAATTCTTAGCAAAAGAAGTAAATTTTAACCCAAATAGTTGAATTTTTAACCAAGAAATTTAATTTTCTACCAAAAAAGACGTATTTTTTTAACAATTTACATTTTTCAAACCAAATAGTTGAATTTTTAAAGTGAAAAAGATCATTTGTTAACCAAAAATGGAATAGTCACATTTTCATTTTAACTATTAATTTTCAACATGGATTTAATTTTTAAGCAAATAGTTAAATTTTCATTTAAAAGAAATTAATTTTAAATTTAAGTTCAGTTTTTAACCAAAAAGGATAATTTTGTACCCAAAAATACGTATTTTCAAAAAAATTACATAAATTTTTAACCAAATAGTTGAATTTTCAATAAAAAAAGATGAATTTCCAACCGAAAAAGACGTAATTTAAACCAATTACATAAATTTTTAACCAAATACTTGAATTTTTAATAAAGAAGATGAATTTTCAACCAATAAAGACGTATTTTCTACAAATTACATACATTTTTAAACAAGTAGTTGAATTTTTTATAAAAAAGATGAATTTTCAACCAAAAAAGACGTATTTTCAACAAATTAAATACATTTTCAAGCCAAATAGTTGATTTTTGAATAAAAAAAAGATCAATCTTCAACGAAAAGAGACGTATTTTCAACAAATTACATACATTTTTAACCAAATAGTTGAATTTTTAATGAAAAAAAGATTCATTTTAAACGAAAAAGATGGATTATCAACCAAGAAGTTTTATTTTCTACGAAAAAAGACGCATTTTCAACAAATTACATAATTTTTCAATCCAAATTGTTGAATTTTCAAACTAAAAACGATCAGCCTCTTAACCAATTGAATTGAATTTTTAAATAAATAGTTAAATTTTCAAATTAAAATTAATTTTTAACCAAAAAAAGGACAATTTTTCATCAAAGTAGTTATATTTTCAACCAAAAAGGTGAATTATCAATCAAGAGGTTTAATTTTCTACCAATAAAGACGTATTTTCAACACATTACATACATTTTTAACAAAAAAAATTGAATTTTTAATAAAAAGACGTATTTTCAACAAAATACATAAATTTTATACCAAATAGTTAAATCACTAAACTAAAAAAGATCAATTTTTAACCAAAAACGGAGTAGGTAAATTTTCAGTTTAAAAAAAAGATTAATTTTTAACTAAGAAGTACGAATTTCCAACAAAATAGTTAAATTTCTAACTAAAAAGGTGAATCCGCAATAGATAGAATTAATTTTTAACAATGCACTTTAACTTTCAACTAAGCAGTCGATTTTTTAATAAAATGGTTAAACCAGAAAAGAAGAGATTAAGTTTCAACCAAACAGTTGTATTTATAATACCAAGAAGATTCATTTTCTACCTAAAAACACGAATTCTTAACAAAAGTCATAAGTTTGTAACCAAATAAATGAATTTTCTACCATGAAGTGTAATTTTCTACAAAGAAATACATATTTTCAACAAATTACTTAAATTTTGAACCAAATAGTAAAATTTTTAAACTATAGGGATCAATTTTTAATAAAAAATGGAATTGTCAAGTTTTCATTTTAAAAAAAATTAATTTTTATCATGAATTGAATTTTTAAACAAATATTTAAATTTTCAGTTAAAGAAATTAAGTTTTAACTTAAAAAACCATTTTTTAATACAGCTGAGAATTCTCAGCTAAAAAAATGATTTTTTCAACAAAATAGTTCATCTTTCAGCTAAGTAGTTGAATTTTCAACCATAAAAGGATGAAATATCAACAAAATATATAATAGTGTGTATTTCAACCAAAAAAGATTTTTAATTAAAAATAAAAAACAGTTGAATTCAACCAAAAAGGCGAATTCTCAACAAAAGAAGTCAATTTTAACCCAAATAGTTGAATTTCCGATCAAGAAGATGAATTTTCAACCAAAAAAGACGTATTTTCAACAAATTACATACATTTTAACCAGATAGTTAAATTTTTTAAATAAAAAAGATCAATTTTTAAACAAAAATTAATAGTCAAATTTTCAGTTAAAAAGTTAATTCTTAACAAACAAACAAATTTGTTTAAATAGGTAGTTCAATTTTCAACCAAAGAGATGAATTTTCAACTAAAATTATGAGTTTTCAACAAAAACAAAAATGAATGTTCAACAAAGTAGTCCATCTTTCAGCTAAGTAGTTGAATTTCCAACCAAAAAAAAATGAATGATCAATCAAGTTTTTATTTTTATTTAAAAACAGTCAAATAAAAAATAAAAAAGTCAAATATTCAACAAAATAGTTCAATTATTAGTTGAAAAATTAATTTTTTAACAAAACAACAAATTTACAACAAAATAGTTCAATTTTCAACCAAAGTTATAAATTTTCAAGTAAAATTATGAATCTTCAACCAAAAAAATAAATTTTCAACAAAAAACATCAATTCTAACCCAAATAGTTGAACTTTTAACTAACAATTTTAATTTTCTACCATAAAACACGTATTTTCAACAAATTACATACATTTTCAACCAAATAGTTGAATTTTTTAAATGAAAAAGATCAATTTTCAACCAAAGAGATGAATTTTCAACTAAAATTATGAGTCTTCAAAAAAAAAAAAAAATGAATTTTCAACAAATTAGTTCATATTTCAGCTAAGTATTTGAATTTTCAATAAAAAATGATGAATTATCAACGACAAATATAATAGTATATATTTCAACCAAAAAAAATTTTAATTTAATTTAAAAACAGTTGAATTCAACCAAAAAGTTGAATTCTCAGCAAAATACATCAATTTTAACCAAAATAGTTGAATTTTCAACCAACAAGTTTAATTGTCTACAAAAAACGTATTTTCAATAAATTACATCAATTTTCAGTCAAATAGTTAAATGTTTAAAGTTTAAACTATAGAAGATAAATTTTTAGTCAAAAATGAAATAGTCAAATTTTCATTAAAAAAAATTAATTTTCAACATGAATTGAATTTTTGAAGAAATAGTTAAATTTTCAATAAAAAAATTAATTTCCAACGAAAAAATGAACAATCTTCCATCAAAGTAGTTCAGTTTTCAACCAAAAAGATTAATTTTCTACCAAAAAATACGTATTTTCAACAAATCACATACATTTTTAACCAAATAGTTGAATTTTTAATAAAAAAGATGAATTTTCGTACAAAAAAGATGAATTTTCATACAAAAAAGACGTATATTCAACAAATTATACAAATTTTAAACCAAATACTTGAATTTTTCATTAAAAAAAGAGGAATTTTCAACCAAAAAAGACGTATTTTGAACAAATTATATAAATTTTTAATCAAAAAAAGATTAATTTTCAACCAAAAAGGTGGGTTATCAACCAAGAAGTTTAATTTTTTACGAGAAAAGACGCGATTGCAACAAATTACATAATTTTTCAATCCAAATAGTTGAATTTTGAAACTAAAAAAGATCAGCTGTTAACCAAAAATGGAATAGTCCAATTTTCATTTAAAAAAGTAATGTTCAACCAAAAAGGTGAATTATTAATCAAGAAGTTTAATTTTCTACCAAAAAATAGGTATTTTCAACAAATTACATACATTTTTAACCAAATAGTGGAAGTTTTAGTAAAAAAAGATGAATTTTCAATTAAAAAAAGACGTATTTCAACAAATTACATACACTGTCATGTCAAATAGTTGAGTTTTTAAACTTCAATTTTTAATCCAAATCAATTTTTAATCAAAAATAGAATAGTCAAATTTTTATTGTAAAAAATTAATTTTTAACATGATTTGATTTTTTTTAAAAATAGATAAATATTCAGTAAAAAAAATTAATTTTTAACCAAAAAAGAACAAACCATTTTTCAGCAAAGTGTTAAATTTACAACCAAAAAGGTGAATTATCGAACAAGAAGTTTAATTTTCAACCAAAAAGTACGTATTTTCAACGAATTACATAAATTTTCAATCAAGCATTTGAATTTTTGAAATATAAGGGATCAATTTTTAATCAAAAATGGAACTCAAATTGTCATTTAAAAAAAAATTAATTTTCAACAGAATTGAATTTTTAACCAAATAGTTAAATATTCAGTAAAAAAAAATTAATTTTTAACCAAAAAAAAACAAACAATTTTTCAGCAAAGTAGTTGCATTTTCAACCAAAAAGGTGAATTAGCGAACAAGAAGTTTAATTTTCAACAAAAAAAGACGTATTTTCAACAAATTGAAAAAAATGAATTTTCAACTAAAATGATAAATCTTCAAAGAAAAAAATGATTTTTTAACATAATATTTTAACTTTCAACGAGTTAGTTGAATTTTTAACCATAAAATATAATTTTCCAACCAAAAATGTTCATAGTTAATCTTTTTACCAAAAGAGATTTTAATTTAAAATAAATAATAGTTGATATTCACTGCTTTGTAGAAAATTGGCCTTTTTGACTTGAAAATTACACAATTTGGTTGATTTCTTTTTCTTTCTTGGCTGAAAAATCTTTCTTAGTTGCGAATTTGCCTTTTTTGGTTTGAAAATTCATCTCTTTTTTTTTTAATGCAACTGTCGGATTAAAGATGAACCTTTTTTGGTTGAGTATTTAACTGTTTGGTTGAAAATTTACTTATTTGTTGGAAATTCATATTTCGGGTTAAAAATTCAACTGTTTTGTAAAAAATTCATCTTTTTGGCTTAAAAATTAAACAATCTTTTTCCTTCCTTGACTGAGAAATCGTTCTTCCTTAAAAATTCAACTTTTTTGTTGAAAATTCGTCTGGTTAATTTGAACATTCATCTTTGTAGGTTGAAAATTCAACTATTTCGTTAAAAATACGTTTTTCTTTATTGAAAATGATCTTTTTGTTGAAAATTCAACTGTTTTGTAGAAAATTCGTCCTTTTCGTTAAAAATTAAACTATTTGGTTAAAAAAATTTTTTTGTTGAAAATCAAACTTGTTTTGTTAAAAGTTGACTTTTTTAGTTGAAAATTTATATTTAGGGGTTGAAAATTCAACTGTTTTGTAGAGAATTTGTCTTTTTGGTTGAAACATAATTTATTAAGTTAAAAATTAACTGTTTTGTTAAAAATTCATATTTTGGGGTTGAAAATTAAACTGTTTTGTAGAAAAGTCATCTTTTGGCTTGGAAATCGAATAATTTTATAAAAACATGAATTATTTTATTTAAAGTTAACTTTTTTCTGATTTTTTTTTTTTAAATTCGTCTTTTTCGTTACCAAATAAACTTTTTTGTAGAAAAGTCGTCTTTTTGGCTCGAAAATTCAACAATTTTATAGAAACATTAACCGTTTTTTTTAAAGTTGACTTTTTGTTGTTAAAAATTAATATTTTGGGGTTGAAAAGTCAACTGTTTTGTAGAAAAATCTTTTCTTTGGCTTAAAAATCAAATAATTTTATGAAAACATTAACTATTTTATTCAAAGTGAACTTTTTTGTTGAAATTTTATTCTTTGGGATTGAAAATTCAACTTTTTTGTAGAAAAGTTGTCGTGTTGGCTTGAAAATTCAATAATTTGGTTACATTTTTTTTCTTTTATGACTGAAAAATCTTTCCTGATTGAAAATGCAACTCTTTTATTGTAAATTCGTCTTGCTGGTTTGAACATTCGTTTTTTTAGGTTGAAAATTTAACTATTTTGTAAAAAATTCCACTTGCTTTCTAAAATCGTCTCTTTCGCTTGAAAGATCAACTATTTTGTTATAAATGCAACTACTTAGTTGAAAATTAATTTTTTTTCTGAAAATTAAACTATTTGGTTGAAAATGTATCTTTCTTGATTAAAAAATAACTTTTTTTATTAAAAATTCATTTCTTTTGGTTGTAAATTAATCTTTTTTGGGTGGAAATTAAACTATTTTGTTGAAAATACAACTTGTTTTCTAAAATCGTCTCTTTTGCTTGAAAGATCAACTATTTTGTAGAAAATAAAACATTTCGATTTGAAATCTTCAGAAGATGGTACCTACATTAATTTTATTAAAACTAATTTATTTTTTCCCTTTTTTAATTTGACGGATTATTGAAACGCCTTTAATGTCTTTGAGGTCACAATTTTCAACTTATAATTCTTTTCCAGAATTTGTCGTTTTTAACAATGTTTTTTGGTAACAGATTTTAAACAATTCCAAAAAAATATTCCATGAAATGTCAACTGATACAGTGCATGAGGATGACGCTAAAAAGTTCGCTGAAGATTCAGCCTTATCGCATGATTCCGAATTTGACGATTTTCTTGGTGTACCTGATTCGTTAGAAATAACAATTAATGAAAATGGAGAGACTATAAGTATTCGAAACGATGGTATCGAAACCACTGATAACAGAGGTATAACCAATTATTGATTTTTGAATTTCACATAATTTTATGCATAATATGATTTTTTTAACAGGATATATTCTAAGGAAATTGTAATACTGCCCGATGGTTCATAATGTGCAGTATTTTTAAAAAATCTAAAAAATAAATTAAGAAACGAAAAAAACTGAGAGCGAAGAAAAGAACGCAATAATTTTCCTATAATGAATTTATTATAATTTTTTCGCGCTTTCAGGAAATTCATTATATAAACTAATTATATACAAAAAGATTATAGGATATTCGGCATTGGAATAAATAATACAAAAAGCTTAAAGGAATTAATGCAAAAAGTAGAGAAACTACAAAGGTTAACGATTTATTTTAGACCAGAAAAATAGCGATTCTGCATAAATAAAATTGTTACAGCAAAAATCCGTGAATTCCCTTCATATTTTTAAAATCGTTTGAAATTTCATTGAAATCTCTTGCTACCTTTGGAAATATTTTTAAATCCATTGAAAATTTTAAAATCTGTTAAAAATGTAGAAATCCTTTGAAATTTGCTAACCCTTTTCGAATTCCTTCGAAATCTTTGAAATAGTTAAAAGTCTCTAAGAATCATTAAAAATCCCTTAAAATAAATTAAATTTATCCTCTTAAGTTCTCTAGAAATCCCTTCAAATTTGAAATAAAATTTATCTTATTTCTTACAGTTTTCTAGAAATTCGTTGAAATCCTTTAAAATATATTGAAATCTTTAGAAATCGTTATAGTCTATTAAAATAAGTAGAAATCATTTGAAATTCCTTGAATATAAATTAAATCGTTATCGAAATTTTTTTACATTCTCGGAGGTTCAATAAAATTATTTAAATCTTGTACATAATTTTTTGAAAAGTTTTGAAATCTTTTAATATTCTTTGGAATCTTTCAAAATAGCTAAAAATCTTTAAAAATCCCGTAAATCCTTTGAAATAATTGGAGGTCCTATAAAATCCCTTAAATCTTGTGAGAATCATTGAAAAATGTAAGCAAAATGTAGATTTTGAAATAAAATTTTGAATATTCTTGAGATTCGTCGGAAAATTTCAAATTATTTTTTATTTTGACAGCATTATTTTAAGTTTAGTTTGAAAATGTTTATAGTTAATTCTCATTTAAGTCCATTAACATTAAACAATTTCCAGACATTTTGAATTCAAAAATTTTTAAATTATCAATATTGTACATGCAAATTTGTTAAATATAAACAATTTTTAAGTCAAGATTAAAAAAAATATTGCTATTTATTATTTAAAAATATTTATGGAAACAGTTAAAATTTTCAGATATGTAAAAAATATTGGCTTCCATGAAAATATTAGAATTACGAACGTAACCGTTTTTTCTAACATATCTTATCAACTATCATTAATCATTTCTTAAATTATTTAACTTGTTTCAAATCCTTTTAGAATTTATAATATTAAAAATTTTGATCTTATGGATTTTAAAATGATTTAGGTTTTTAATATTAAAGAAGAAAAATCCAGGAACGTTAACGCGATTGAACGTTTTTCTTAGATAAATTCAATTAATAATTCAAATTTAAATTATATCCAAGGAATTTCAAATGATTTCTACTTATTTTAATGAATTTTTATGAATTTAATGAATAATTCTAATTTAATTTAAATTCAAAGAATTTTGAATAATTTCTAAGCGTTTTAATGGATTCTTACGATTTCAAGAGATTTTAATGAATTTCTAGAGAATTTTTTTTATTTTTTATTAGGTAATAAATTAAATTTTATTTCAAGGGATTTCTACTGATTTCTACAGTTTTAAGGGATTATGAAGGAATTCGACAAATCTCGAAGGATTTTAAGTTATTTTTAAAGATTCCAAAGAATTTCAAGAGATTTCGTTTCAGAAATTTATAGAACTCGTAATATTTAAAAATTTGTTTTTTTGCAATTTTAAATAGTTTCTTTTTAATATTTAATATTTTAATATTGCGTTTTAAAATTCGAAATGAATGTATTAATTATAATCAGGATGAAATAACAAATCTTGGGCAAAAATATTTAATTATACTTATCAAGTATCACGATTAAATTATCAATGAAGGAATTTTTAGAAGAGAAAATATTCTTGATTATGAGAACGATATAAAACATATTTAATATTTAAAAAAATAAATTCTTTGGTGACAGAAATTATTTAAAAATCTGGACGACTGAAAAACCCCGAAAAATAAAATTCCGGACACTGCAAAATTACCGAATTGGAAAATTCCCGAATAATAAAATTCCCTTACATTTCATAATATTACCAAATTTGAAATTTCCCGAATAATAAAATTTTCCGACAGACAATTGCCGAATTATAAAATATCCGAAACAGAAAATCCCCGAATTTTAAAATTTCCTAATTTAAACTATTAAAATAATGGTTGTTTTTGAAGTATTATTTAATAATTAAAAATACAATAATCAAACATTTTTATCAAAGAACAATTTTTTACTGTTTAAAGTTATTTAAAGGTGCACATTGTTTTTTTCATTTATTTTTCTAATATAATTTTTATACAATTACATATTAATATTTTAAGTCAAAACAATAATTTTTGAAAAGTTTAAACATTTAAAAAAATTCTTTAAAAATGTTTGATTATTGTATTTTTAATAGATAAGTGATATTTACTGGAAAACAATTTTTAATGTTTAAATTCGGGAATTTCATAATTCGCGTATTTTTTAATTCAGATATTTTATAATTCGGCAATTTTCAGTCGGGAATTTTATTATTTGGGAATTTTCAAATTCAGTAATATTATAAACTGTCGGGAAGTTTAATACTCGGGAATTTTCCGAATCGGTATTATTATCAACTGTTTGGAAATTTTATTATTCAGGAATCTTCCAATTCGGGAATTTTATTTGTCGGGATTTTCGGAATTTGAACAGATTCCGAGGAATTTTTTATTAATTGGCATTTTCAAGAGCTTTAACGAATTTCAAGGGTTTTCAACAGATTTTAAAGGATTTAAAATATTTGAGGTTATTTTAAAATATTTCAAGTAATTTTTAATTGTTCTCAGAAGTTTAGTGGGATTTCAAAAAATTTGAAATTTTTTAGGGAATTTTAAAAGAATCCAGGGAATTATTAATTAATTTAATTAATTTGAAGGAATTTCGAAACGTTTGAAATATTTTAGGATAAAGAATTTTCTAGAATTTCGGAGGATATGAAACGATTTTACAGGATTTATAAGTTCGTAAGATATTTTAAAAGATTTCACGTTATTTTATAAGATTTCCTAGGATTTTAATGACTTTAAGGGATTTTAAAACTGTCCATGTATTTTAATACATTTTCCAGGATTTCAGGAAATATCATCATAGAATTTCACAGGGTTTTTATAATATTTTAGTGGATACAAAATTTTGTCACGAGATGTGAGGTATTTTGTAGGATTTCAAAGGATTTGAAATACTTTAGGAAATCTTAAAAAATTCCAAGGAACTTTTAATTGATTTTAATAATTTTAAGAGATTTAATAACATTTTAGTGGATTTTAAAGAATTTATTCAAGAAAAGTGAGTTATTTCGTAGGGTTTCAAAGATTTGAATAGATTTAAAATTACTTTTTGGATTTCACCCTGAATTCTTTGAAATTCTTTTGAATTTTTTAATTCATTAGAATTCTTATAAATTTACTCAATTTTACATCATTCATTTGATTTTTTTTTAAATTTTTATATAATTGGTTCTGCAGATTAATTCAAAAAATGACCAAAGGATTTGGAATATTTTAAGGGATTCGAAATATTCTACGTTATTTTAAAAGATTATAAGGAAATTGTTAATTTATTTCAGTAATTTCATAGAATTTCAAAGGATTTGAAATATTTTAAGGTATTTTAAAAGATTCCAAGGCATTTTCAAGAGACTTAAACAATTTCAAGGGATTTCCAAAGGTTTTAATCATTTTCAGGAAGATTTTCCAATATTTTTTGCAATTCATTTGGAATTCGCCCTGAATTCTTATTAATTTATGCTGAATTCTTTTAAATCCTTCTTTTGAATTCTCTTTAATTTTTTTCGAAAATTCATTTCAAACTTGCTCAATTCAATGAATTTGTTCATATCTTTATATTCTTTTCATATTTAAAATTTTTTGTCAATTCATTTGAATTTTTTTTTAATTCACCTTGAATTTTTATGCATTTCATCGAATTCTTCTTGTTTCCCTTAAATTCCTCCAAATTCACTCAAATTCTACAGAAATAAATGGATTTTTTCAATTTTTAAAACTTTTTCCAATTAATTTGAATTTTGTTGAATTGTTTTGTAGTCATTAGACATTTTTTTTTAGTTTGAAATTAGTAAGGTTTCAAAGATTTGAAGAGATGTGAATTTATTTTT
>CAKNYM010049885.1:36242-69045 GCA_932195095.1 Andricus curvator
TTTGAATAATTTTCATACAGAAATTTAAAGTTTGCCTATTTTTTAACGAACAGGTAGAGTTTGGCTATTTTTTAACAGATTTGCTAAATTTTCTTACAGAATTAGGTAAGAATATCTTTCCAATGACTTTTTTGTATGATGATTTGCAAATTTTCAATAATTATTAATTATTTAAACAATTTTCATAAACAAATCAAGAACATGGCCATTTTTCAAGTTATATGATCAATTAGTTTAGGGAATCAAGAAAGAATGTATTCCCAATAAATCTTTTCTACGATACTTTGCAAATATACAATAATTAATCATTATTTCAACAATTTTCATAAAGATATTCAGATTTTGGCTGTTTTTCAACGAATAGGCTCAATTTGTGTACGAATGCAACTAAGAATAGCTTTCCGATGACTGTTATCTATCTTGCTTTGTAAATTTACAATAATTTTCAATTATTTAAACAACTTCAACTAAAAAACTGAGATTTTGGCTATTTTTTAACGAATAGGCTTTATTTTTTATAGAATTAAGTAAGAATATCTTTCCAGTGACTTTTTGCTATAATGCTCTGCAAATTTCAAAGAATAAATCATTATGTAAACAATTTTGATAAACAAATCAAGAGTTTGGCTATTTTTTAAAAAATAGGCTCAATTTGTTTACGGAATCAATAAAGAATGTTTTTCAAATAACTCTTTCCTATGTACGATACTTTGAAAATATACAATAATTATTAATTATTTAAACAATTTTCATAAACACATTCAAAACAATTTGTTTGCGGAGTCAACTAAGATTGTCTTTCCGATGACTCTTTATTATGTTTTGTAAATTTACAAGAATTATTAATTATTTAAACAATGTAGATTAAAAAATTTAGAGTTTAGCTATTTTTCAACGAATAGGCTCAATTTTTTACAGAATTAGATAAGAATATCTTTCCGGTGACATTTTTCTATAATGCTCTACAAATTTCAAAGAATTAATTATTATTTAAACAATGTTGATAAAGAAATTAAGAGTTTGACAATTTTTCAACGAGTAGGCTCAATTTGTTTACGGAATCAATAAAGAACATTTTCAAATAACTCTTTCCTATGTATGATACATTGAAAATTTACAGTAATTATTAATTATTTAAACATGTTTATCAACATATCCAGAATTTAGCTATTCTTCGAGGAATAGGCACAATTTGTTCACGGAGTCAAAAAGTATGTCTTTCCGAAGACTCTTTTTCTAGGTTGCTTCACAAATTCATATTTTGGCTATTTTCAACGAATAGGCTAAATTTTTTTATAGAATTAACCAAGAATATCTTTCCGATGACTTTTTTGTATGATGCTTTGCCAATTTCCAAGAATTATAAATTATTTAAACAATTTTCATAAACAAATTATGAGCTTGGTCTTTTTTCAACGAATAGGATAAATTAGTTCAGGGTATGAAGAAAGAATGTAATTCGAATAACTACTTTCTACGATACTTTTCAAATATACAATAATTATTAATTATTTCATCAATTTTCATAAACATATTCAGAGTTTGGCTATTTTTCAACGAATAGGCTCAACTTTTTGCAGAATTAACTAAGAATATCTTTCTGATGACTTTTTCTATCATGCTTTGCAAATTTACAATAATTATTAATTATTTCAACAAATTAAGAGTTCGGCCATTTTTAAATGAATGGTCTCAGTTTATTTACGGGATCACCAAGAATGTATTTCCAATAACTCTTTTATACGGTACTTCGCAAATTTACAATAATTATTATTAATCAAACAATTTTTATGAACATATTCAGAGTTTGGCTATTTTTCAAGGAGTAGGCTTAATTTTAACAGAATTAAATAAGAATATATTTCAGATGACTTTTTTCTATATTGTTCCTCAAATTTACAAGATTTATTAATTATTTGAACAATTTTTATCAAAAAATTAAGAGTTTGACTATTTCTGAAATAATAGGCCCAATTTGTTTCCATAATCAACAAAGAATGTATTTCCAATAACTATTTTCTGCGATACTTTGCAAATATACAATAATTAATAATTATTTGAACAATATTCATAAACAAATTCAGATTTCAGCTATTTGTCAACGAATAGGCTACATTTTTTCACAGAATTAACTAAGAATATCTTTCTGATTACTCTTTTCTATTTTGCTTTATAAATTTACAAGAATTATTAATTATTTACACAATTTCGATTAAGAAATTAACAGTTTGGCTATTTTTAAACGAATAGGCTCAATTGTTTACAGAATTAGGTCAGAATATCTTTCCGATGACTTTTTTTTATATAATGCTCTGCAAATTTCAAAGAATTAATTATTATCTGAACACTGTTGATAAACAAATGAAGAGTTGGACCATTTTTCAACGAATAGGTTCAATTTTTTTACGAAATCAATAAAAAATGTTCTTCAAATCACTCTTTCCTATGTACGATGCTTTGAAAATTTACAAGAATTATTAATTATTTAGACAATGTTCATCAACATAACCAGAGCTTGGCTATTTTTCAAGGAATAGGCACAATTTGTTTACGGAGTCAAAAAGTATGTCTTTCAGAAGACTCTTTTTCTATGTTTCTTTACAAATTCAGATTTTGGCTATTTTCAACGAATAGGCTAAATTTTTTTATAGAATTAACCAAGAATATCTTTCCGATTACTTTTTTCTATGACATTGAAAGTCTTTCTGATGACTCTTTTCGATGTTGCTTTGTAAATTTGCAACAATTAATAATGTTTTAAACCATTTTCATTGAAAATTTATAATTTGTCTATGTTTTAACGAATAGGCTACATTTTTTACAGAATTAACTACGAATATCATTCCGATGACTTTTTTTATATGATGCTTTGTAAATTTCTAAGAATTATTAATTATTTAAACAATCTTCTTGAAGAAATCAAGAACTTGGCCATTTTTCAACGAATAGGATCAATTAGTTTAGTTCATCAAGTTTGTTTTGGCAATTAAAAAAAAATTCAAAGTTTTGTTATTTATCAACGAACAGGCTTAGCTTCTTTTAACGGAATAAACTAAGAATGCTTTTGCGGTGACTGTTTGATATGAAACTTAGCACATATGGAAGCATTATTAATTATTTAAACAATTTTTATAAACAAATTCAGAGCTTTTCTATTTTTCAACAAATAGACTCAATTACAAAAAAATTAACTAAGAATATCTTTGCGATGACTCTTTTCTATGGTGCTTTGAAAATTCCCAAGAGTTTATAGTTTGTCTATTTTTCAACAAATATGCTCAATTTGTTAAAAAAAATTATCTAAGAATATTTTTGCGATGACTCTTTTCTATGGTGCTTTGAAAATTCCCAAGATTTCATAGTTTGTCTATTTTTCAAAAAATATGCTAACAAAAAAAAATTAACTGAGAATATCTTTGCGATTACTCTTTCATATGTTGCTTTGCAAATTCAAATTTTAAACAATTTTTGTGAGGAAATTCAGAGTTATCTATTTTTCAAGGAATAGGCTTAATTTGTTCACGGAATCAACTAAGAATGTCTTTTAGATGATTTTTTGTTATGGTTGTTTTGCAAATTCCCAAGAGTTATTGATTTAAAACTAAGATTCTTTTAATAATAAATTTTGTTTTTCAACGAATAGTCTCAATGTTTTTACAAAATTAACTGAGAATGTCTTTGCGGTGACTCTTTTCTATAGTGCTTTAGAAATTCCCAGTAATTATGATTTATTTAAACAATTTTTGTAAGGAAATTCAGAGTTTCCTATTTTACAACGAATAGGCTTAATTTTTTTTAACGAAATCAACTAAGAATGTCTTTTCGATGAGTTTTTTTCATAATGTTTCGCAAATTCACAAGAATTATTAATTATTTCAAACTAAGATTTTTTTATAATGAATTTTGTTTTTCAATGAATAGGCTAAATTCTTTTACAGATTTAAATGATAATATGTTTGCGATGACTCTTTTCTATAGTAATTTACAAATTCCAAAGAATTATGATTTATTTATCTAAACAATTTTTGTGAGAAAATTCAGAGTTTGGTTATTTTTCAACGAAAAGGCTTAATTTTTTTTAACGAAATCAACTAAGAATGCTTTGCAGGTGACTGTTTGATATTATACTTTGCAAATGTACAAGAATCATTAATTATTTAAACAATTTTCATAAACAAATACAGAATTTGGCTATTTTTGAACGAATAGGCTCAAATTTTTTTACATAATTATCTAAGAATATCTTTAGTTTGGCCATTGTTCAACTAATACGCTCAATTTGTTTACGGAATCAACTTAGAATGCCTTTTCGATGAGTCTTTCCTACGGTACTTTGTAAATTTAAAATAATTATTGATTATTCAAATAATTTTCATAAACAAATTCAGAGTTTGGCTATTTTGTAGCTTACATTAAAACATAGTTGCAGCTATAACCTTTTTAATAATAAGCACAACTTTTCTATCTGAACTATAATATTAAAATCAAAACCATTTGAACATTTTAAACGAATTCACTTTTAGAAGAAAATATATGCACAATATATCTAATGAGAATTAAAAACCCAGTACAAATTTTAATAATTGTAAAAGTTTTCATTAATTTCAGTCTTTATTCTTTTTGTTAATTGCTTCCAGAACATTAATAATCTCTTCAATACAATGCTATTGTGCTTTTTAAAGATTTTTTGAAATAATTTTTCACATGCAATATACTTTCCCCTCATTTTTAGTGTGCTGTAATATTAAAGCATTTTAATGAATTCATTCTGTGTTTTTTTTTCAATTTTTTAAAAATTTAGATAGCTTTGAAGAAAGTTTTAAAAAAATTTATAATTTCAACTACAAGTTGAAATTTTTTCATTATAATTATAAATAATGGAAAATTATGAATATTTAGCAATTCATTTTATGTTTATTTTAGTTGCATTTTCGACGTCTATGACTTTTTTTAAATTTAAACAATTTAGAAATCTTAAGCAAATCAAAATGATTCCACTCTGGGCTAATTATTTTTAAAGACAAAATTACAAATTTTAATTAATATTTTAGCTCATTTTTTAATATTTCTTTTTAAAATTATAAAGCCTTACTTTTTTTCGAAATTTTTTTTCTATTAGAATAATAAACAATACAAATTATGAACATTTAGAAATTTCTTTTATTTTACTTTCATTTATATTTTAAAAGACGATTACATCCTTATAATTTTAACTAACAATAAAAAATTATGAACGTTTATAATTTTATTTTATATAACTTTCAGTTACATTTTCAAAGAATATAGCTTCCTTCCAATTTTAACTATTATTGCAATCTTAAGCAATTGAAAATATGAATTCATCTGTCATATTTTTATGAGAAAACATTAAAATTTAAATTATTTTTGGAATTTATAGAAGTTTAGAAAATTTTAAAAAGGGGTTTACCCTTGGCTTATTTATCTTTAAAGAAAATGGAGTCAACTAAGAATATCTTTCCGGTGACTTTTTTCTATGCTTGATATATTCCCAAGAATTATTAATTATTTAAACAATTTTCACAAACAAATTCATAGTTTGGCTATTTTTCAAGAAATAGGTAAAGTTTGTTTACAAAGTAACTACGAATGTATTTCTGATGACACTTTTCTATGTCGCTTCATAAATTCACAATAATTATTAATAATTTAAACAATTTCAATTAAAAAAATGAGATTTTGGTTATTTTGTAACGAATAGGCTCCATTTTTAATAGAATTAAGTAAGAATATCTTTCCAGTGACGTTTTGCTATAATGCTCTGCAAATTTCAAAGAATGAATCATTATTTAAACAATTTTGATAAACAAATCAAGAGTTTGGCTATTTTTTAAAAAATAGGCTCAATTTCTTTGCGTAATTAATTAAGCATGTTTTTTAAATACCTATTTCCTATGATACTTTAAAAATTTATAATAATTATCAATTATTTAAACAATTGTCATAGACACATTCAGAACAATTTGTTTACAGAGTCAACTGAGATTGTCTTTCCGATGACTCTTTACTATGTTTTGTAAATTTACAACAATTATTAATTATTTGAACAATTTCGATTACAAAATTTAGAGTTTGGCTATTTTTCAACGAATAGGCTCAATTTTTTTAAAAATTAGATAAGAATTATTATTTAGACAATGTTGATAAACAAATTAAGACTTTGGCCATTTTTCAACAAACGTTTTTCGGATAACTCTTTCCTATTTATATTCAGTACTTTGAAAATTTACAATAATTATTAATTATTTAAACATGTTTATCAAAATATCCAGAGTTTAGCTATTTTTCAAGGAATAGGCACAATTTGTTTACGGAGTCCATTAAGTATGTCTTTCCGAAGACTCTTTTTCTATGTTTTATTACAAATTCAGATTTTTGCTATTTTCAACGAATAGGTTAAATTTTTTTATAGAATTAACCAAGAATATCTTTCCGATTACTTTTTTTCTATAATGCTATGCAAAGTCTTTCCGATGACTTTTTTGTATGATGCTTTGCAAATTTCCAAGAATTATTAATTACTTAAACAATTTTCATAAACAAATTGTGAGCTTGGCCTTTTCTCAATGAATAGGATAAATAAGTTCAGGGTATCAAGAAAGAATGTGAATCGAATAACCATTTTCTACGATACTTTGCAAATATACAAGAATTATTTCGACAATTTTCATAAACATATTCAGATTTTGGCTATTTTTCAAAGAATAGGCACAATTTGTTTACGGGGTCAACTAAGAATATCTTTCCGATGACTCTTTTCTATGTTGCTTTGTAATTTTTAACAATTTTAACAATTTTCATACAAAATTCAGAATTTGGCTATTTTTCAACGAATAGGCTCAATTTTTTTTGCAGAATTAACCAAGAATATCTTTCCGATGACTTTTTCTATGATGCTTTGCAAATTTACAATAATTATTAAATATTTCAACAAATTAAGAGTTCAGCCATTTTTCAATGAATGGGCTCAGTTTGTTTACGGGATCACCAAGAATTTATTTTCAATAACTCTTTTCTACGGTACTTTGCAAATTTACAATAATTACTATTTATTCAAACAATTTGTATAAACATATTCAGAGTTTGGCTGTTTTTCAAGGAGTAGGCTCAATTTTAACAGAATTAAATAAGAATATATTTCAGATGCCTTTTTTCTGTATTGTTTTGCAAATTTACAAGATTTATTAATTATTTAAACAATTTTCATTAAAAAATTAAGAGTTTGGCTATTTCTGAAAGAATAGGCCCAATTTGTTTCCAGAATGGACAAAGAATGTATTTTCAATAACTATTTTCTACGATACTTTGCACATTTACAATAATTATTAATTATTTAAACAATGTTCATAAGCATATTCAGAGTTTGGGCATTTGTCCAGGAATAGACAAGATTTGTTTCCGGAGTCAACTAAGATTGTCTTTCCGATGCTCTTTTCTATGTTGTTTTGTAAATTTACAAGAATTATTAATTATTTAAACAAATTTGATGAAAAAATAAGAATTTGGCTATTTTTCAACGAATAGGGTAAATTTTTTACAGAATTAACTAAGAATATCGTTCCGATGACTTCTTTCTATTATGCTCTTCAAATTTCCAAGATTGATTAATTATTTAAAATATTTTCATGAACAAATTAAGAGTTTGGCAATTTATCGAAGAAACCCTGCCGTCAAACCTCCTGCTCGACATTAATTGAAACCGAGGTTAAAACGCAGCGAATACACAACTCGGTCGTATACGTCGCAGATGGTCATCCATCCGAGTGCTATGCACGCTCGAAATGGCTTGACATCTGGACTCTTCTCGAGTCGAGATCATTTACTGTGTGTTTCTATGAAAATTTGTATGCGCCGACATTTTATAGGTTTTTTTCCGAAGTTGCATGAAAATGTTTAGAGTTGCACAATTATTTATTCTGCATCGTGAGAAGGTATCCATGCGAAGCCGTGTACAAATCAAAATTATTGAAGTAAAAATTAATGTAATGGTATTTTATTGAACTTCATTTCCAAATAAAATAATTACATGTAAATAAATTGTTCGCGCGCGGAGCGCGCGTATGAGCCTCTAGTTTGGTTAAAAATTCAACCATGTTTGTTAACTACTTGTATATTTTCCTTGAAGGTGCAACTTTTTGGTTTTAAATTTCTCTCTTGACAGAAAATTAATCCTTTTTTTTTTAGAAAATTCAACTCTTTAGTTGAAAAGTTAGCATTCTTGGTCGACAATTAATTTTTTTTGTTGAAAATTCATCTCTTTTCTGATAAAAAAGTCATCTTTTTTGGTTGAAGATATATATATATATATATATTTTTAGGATTCATAATTTTAGTTGGAAATCCATTTCTTTGGTTGAGATTCAACTATTTTGTTGAAAATTTGTTGTTTTTTTTTGTGGAAAGGTAATTTTTTAACTGAAAATTTAACTATTCCTATTTTTATGGAAAAATCTGTTTTTTTTTTGTAGAAATTTCAACTATTTGATTGGAAATTGATACATTTTCTTGAAAATTCGTCTTTTTCGGTAGAAAATTTATCTTCTTAGTTGAAAATTTATGTATGTAAAATGAATGTTTTTGGTTATAATTCATTTATTTTTATGAAAATTCGTCTTTTTTGGTAGAAAAGTCATCTTTTTTGTTTACAATTTTATTATTTGGTTGAAAATTTAATTATTTTATTGAGAATTCAACTATTTTGTTTAAAAGTCATATTTTAAAATAAATAATTTGTATTCGTTGAAATTCAGCAATTTGGTTTAATATTCGTTTTTTTTTAATATCAACTATTATATTTTTCTTCGAGAATTACCTTTTTGTTTGAAAATTCAACTGCATGGTTGAAATTTGAACTACTTTGTTAAGAACTAATTTTTGTGGTTGATAATTCATCATTTCAGTTAAAAAATCATCCCTTTGTTTAAAAATTTCCCTATTTCAAATTTTTCAAATTAATGGTTTTAACTGGAAATGTAACTGTTACTTTTTGGTCGAAAATTCATCTTTTTTGGTAGAAAATTCAACTATTTGGTTAAGAATTCATGTATTTTGTCAAATATTCGTGCTTTTTGGAGAAAGTTAATCTACTTGATTGAAAATTCATCTTTTGGGTTAAAATTTCATCTATTTTGTTGAAATTTCAATATTTTTCCTAGAAATGTTAGGAATTGAAAGCGTTTCTTATTAAATTGAATATGGTACCTACATTAATTTTATTTAAATTAATTTATTCTCCTATTTTCTATTTAAAATTCTTCTCTTTGGGTTAAAAGTTTTGTTGAAAATTCGTCCTTTTCTTTTTAATTAAGCTACCTGTTTGAAAAGTAAAACTAATTTGTCAATAGTTTATTTTCGTAGAAAATTAAACAATTTTACAGAAACTTTGATTATTTTGTTGAAAATTCAACTGTTTTGTACAAAATTATTCCTTTTAGCTTAAAAATTCAAGAATTTTATAGATACTTCCACTATTTTGTTGAAAATTGATATTTCCGGGTTAAAAATTTAACTGTTTTGTAGAAAAGTCGTTTTTTGAATTGAAAATTCAACTATTTATTTAAAAATTCATGTATTTTGTTGACAATTTGTTTTTTTGTTTTTTTTTTTGTTCGAAAATTTATCATTTCGGTTTAACATTCAATTTGTTGGTTGATATTTTAACAGTTTGGTAGAAAACTTTTTTTTTTCAGAAAATTCGTCTTTTGGGCTTGAAAATTAAAATTTTTTATAGAAACTTGATTTATTTCGTTGAATATTAACTTTTTTTTGAAAATTCATATTTTCGTGTTGAAAATTCAACTGTTTTGTAGAAAAGTCGTTTTTTGAATTGAAAATTCAACATTTTTTAAAGAACTTTAAACTGATTTGATAAAATTCAACTTTTTCTTTGAAAGTTCGTTCTTTTTGTTTGAAAATTTATCTTTGAAGGTTGAAAATTCAACTATTTATTTAAAAATCCATGCACTTTATTGAAATTTTTTTTTTTTTTTGGTCGAAAATTTATTATTTTGATTTAACATTCAATTTGTTGGTTGAAATTTTAACAGTTTGGTAGAAAACTTTTTTTTCCAGAAAATTCGTCTTTTTGGCTTGAAAATTAAAAAAATTTCATAGAAACTTGATTTATTTCGTTGAATATTAACTTTTTTTTTGAAAATTCATATTTTCGTGTTGAATATTCAACTGCTTTGTAGAAAATTATTTTTTTTTTGCCTTGGAAATTCAATAATTTTATAGAAACTTCAAATATTTTGTTGAAAATTGATATTTCTGGGTTGAAGATTTAACTGTTTTGTAGAAAAGTCGTTTTTGTGGATTGAGAATTTAACAATTTTTTTAAAATTTAACTAATTTGATGAAAATAAACTTTTTTTGTTGAAAATTCATATGTTGGGTTTGAAAATACATGTTCTTAGCTTAAAAATTCAACTATTTAGTTAAAAATTAATGTATCCTGTTGAAAATTTGTTGTTGTTTTTTTGGTCGTAAATTCATCATTTGAGTTCAGAATTCAATTTTTCGGTTGAAATTTTAACAGTTTGGTAGAAAAATTTAACATTTTCTAGAAAATTCGTCTTTTTTGCTTTTAAGTAAAAAATTTAAAAGAAACTTGATTTATTTTGTTGAAAATTAACTTTTTTCAAAAATCATATTTGGGTGTTGAAAATTCAACTGTTTTGTAGAAAATTATTCTTTTTGGCTTGAAAAATCAACAATTTTATAGATGCTTCAACTATTTTGTTGAACATTTAAATTTTCGGGTTGAAAATTTAACTGTTTTGTAGAAAAGTCGTTGTTTGGATTGAAAATTTAACAATTTTTGTAGAATTTTTAACTCATTTGATGAAAGTTAACTTTTTTGTTGAAAATTCATATGTTGGATTTGAAAATAAACGTTCCTAGCTTAAAAATTAAACTTTTTTTTTCTTTCTTGACTGAAAAATCTTTATTTGTTAAAAATTTAACTTTTTCGTTGAAAGTTCGTCTTTTTGGTTTGGAAATTAATCTTTGAAGTTTAAAAATTCAACTATTTAGTTAAAAAATTATGTATTTTGTTGAAAATTTATTTGTTTTTAGGTCGAAAATTCATCATTTGGGATCAAAATTCAACTTTTTGGTTGAAATTTGAACAGTTTGGCAGAAAATTTAATTTTTTTCTTGAAAATTCGTCTTTTAGGGTTGAGAATTAAAAAATTTAATCGAAACTTAATTTATTTTGTTGAAAATTAACTTTTTTTGATGAAAATTCATATTTGGGAGTTGAAAATTCAATTGTTTTGTAGAAAATTATTCCTTTTAGCTTGAACATCAACAATTTTATAGATACTTGAATTATTTTGTTGAAAATTTATATTTCCGGGTTGCAAATTCAACTTTTTTGTAGAAAAGTCGTTTTCTTAAATTGAAAATTCAATAATTTTTTTAGTTTTTTTAACTCATTTGATGAAAGTGAAATTTTTGTTTGAAAATTCATATTTTGGGTTTGAAAATATATGTTTTTAGCTTAAAATTTCAATATTTTTTTTCTTTCTTCACTGAAAAATCTTTGTTAAAAAATTCAACTTTTTCGTTGAAAGTTCGTCTTTTTGATTTGAAAATTCATCTTTGCTGGTTAAAAATTCAACTATTTACTTAAAAATTCATGTATTTTGTTGAAAATTCAACTTTTTGTTTGAAATTTTTACAGTTTGGTAGAAAAATTTAACTTTTTTCTTGAAAGTTCGTCTTTTTGGCTTGAGAATTAAAAAATTTAATAGAAACTTGAATCTTTTTGTTGAAAATTAACTTTTTTTGTTGAAAATTTATATTTTAATGTTGATAATTTGAAACTCATTTGATGAAAGTGAACTTTGTTGTTGAAAATTCATATTTTGTGTTTGAAAAAATATATATCTAGCTTAAAAATTCAACATTTTTTTTCTTTCTTCACTGAAAAATCATTGTTAAAAATTCAACTTTTTCGTTGAAAGTTCGTCTTTTTGATTTGAAAATTCACCTTTCCAGTTTGAAAATTCAACTACTTAGTTAAAAAGTCAAGTATTTCGTTGAAAAATTTAATTTAACTTTTTTTCTAACTTTTTCCTAGAAAATTCGTCTTTTTGGCATGAAAAGTGCAAAATTGAATAGATACTTCATTTATTTGATTTAAAATGCATATTTTTGAGTTAAAAATTCAACTGTTTTGTAGAAAAGTATTCCTTTTGGCTTGAAAATGGAAGAATTCTATAGATACAGGAGAGTGGTCCTAAGTCGGCACTGTGGGTTAAGCCGGCACCCTCGCGTTTCTCAGAGATGGCGCGCGTGTCGGCTTAACCATTTTGTCGTATGACAGGTTGGTAGACATGGACGTAATTTACGCTGAGAATTGTCACTTTAGTTTTCACTTGACAGCGTCAGCGGGGTAATAAAATTTCGTGCAAACGGAATTCTATTTTCTCCAATTCTTTTGAAGCAGCTACATGTGTGTAAATATTGTGAAAAGTTCAATTGATTAAGTGCGTTGGTTTTCCTTCTGATTTGTTTCGTGTGCGTAATAGCATGAAATGTGTAAACATTTGTAGTGGTCCTGAGTCGGCTCCAAACAGGTGGTCCTGAGTCGGCACCTTTTTTTTTGTTATTTGTGTGTTATTTTGTTGTGTTTTGACTGTATTTTTGCAGATTATTGCAATGGAGAAATATTTCTATCCTATAAAGTTGGACAATATTCTACATGTTTTTTCATTGTAGATGGTTTAAATTTGTCCATTTCCTCCTAAAAATTACATAACCTGCCTTTTTTCTCGGATTTAAGCGGAAAGAATTATGTGCCGACACAGGACCAGGGTGTGCCGGATTAGGACCACCATTTTGAGAAATAACCAAAATCGACTTCTTCAATGTGCCGACATAGGACCACTGTCCCCTACTTCAACTATTTTCTTGAAAATTGATATTTTTGGGTTGAAAATTTAAATTTTTGGTAGAGAAGTATTTTTTTTTATTTCAGGAATGTGTTGCGTGAGATGTAATCAATTTTCCACTTCTCTCTGTGGAAAATGGCACGCGAGACATCTAATCGTGAAAGATACTTTTGTAACTTATGTCAGCCCGACCGATGGAAGAATCAAAGCCGTGATTTTAATGGACAATGGTTTTGAAGTTAGTTCTGGAATGTATTCAACGGGTTTGAGGAATGGTTTGCAGATCATGAATCTGAATAGGCACATCGTTATTAAATGTTGGACGAGGCGAAAATCAAAAGAGTGGTTGGATTATATACAGCGTCTTGCCGCCGAAGAAGGTAAGTTGCAGTACAGACTTCACACTCTTTTACTAACATTTTATATCCTTCCTTGAAGTTTTAACTATTTTGTTGAAAATTCGTTTTTTTTTTGTTTCAAATTAATTTTTTTACCGTGAATTTAACTATTTCATTTTTAATAAAAATGCATCTTTTTTAAAATAAAAATTCATGTTTTTTGATTGAAAATATAACTACTTGATTGAGATTAGAAATATTTGTTAAAAACTAATTTTTTTTTTTAGAAATTAAACTTTTTAACTGAAAATTGTAACTTCCATTTTTGGTTGAAAATTTTTTTTTGAAATCGTTTTTTTTTTTGTAGAAAATTTATCTTTTTGGTTAAAAACTCATTTTTTTGTTGTTTGAAAATTCAACTATTTGGTTACCAATTCAACTACTTTGGTTGAAAATGCATATTTTTAGATGAATATTCAACTATTTGATTATAAATTCAACTTTTTGATTGAAAATTCTTCTTTTTGGATAACAATTTATCTTCCATGATAAAAACTCGTTTCTTTTCTTAAAAGTTGAACTGAGTTGTTAAAAATTCATTTTTTTAACTGAAAATTTAAAAATTTCCTTTCTGGTGGAAAATTTACCTTTTTTAGTTGCCTTTTTTGGTAGAAAATTTATCTTTGTGGTCAAAAATTTATTTATTTTTTGTTAAAGATTTATCTTCTAAGTTGAAAATGCAACTATTTGATTAAAAATTCGTCTTTAGGGGATGAAATTTAACTACTTGGTTGAAAAATTTTGTTAAAAATTCATTTTTTTTTAAATTCATCTCTTTGTTTGAAAATGTAACTATTTAATTTTGTTAAGAATGTATTTTTTATTTTTTGGAAATTAATAAATAAAAATTCGTCTTATTGAGTAGAAAATTAATCGTCTCTGTTCAAAATTCATCTTTTTTGTTTGAAAATTCAACTATTTGGTTACAAATTTATCTACTTGATTGAAAATATATATTTTTAGTCCACTAATCAACTATTTTATTGAAAATTGAACCTTTTGATTGAAAATTCATCTTTTAGGTTAAAAGTTTACCTTTTTGGGTATAAATTCGTTTCTTTGTTTGAAAATGTAACTAATTTGTTAAAAATTCGTTTTGTTTTTGTTGAAAATTATTTTTTTGAACTGAAAATTTAACAATTTCATTTCTAGTGAAAAAATTAAGCTTTTTTAGTTGAAAATTTGTCTTTTTTGTTAGAAAATTAATCTTCTTCATTCAACATTTATCGTTTTTGGTTAAACATTTTTTGTTAAAGATGAATCTTTTTTAGTTGAAAATTCAACTATTTGATTAAAAGTTCATCTTTAGGGGATGAAACATCAACTATTACATTTTTCGTTGAGAATTTATCTTTTTGGGTTAAAAATTTGACCACTTGGTTGAAAGTTTAAAAATTAATTTTTTACTGTGTTGAAAATTCGTTTCTTTGTTTGAAAATGTAACTATTTTGTTGAAAATTTCTCTCTTTTGTTTTGAAATTAATCTTTTTAACTGAAAGTGTAACTTCATATTTTTATTCAAAATTTATCTTTTTTTAGTTGAAAATTCATGTATTTTTGTGAAAAATCGTTTTTTTTTTTTATAGAAAATTCTTCTTTTTTGTTTGAAAATTTCGTAGGGGTTTAAAGATTTGAAGAGATTTAAAATTATTTTTTGGATTTCACCCTGAATTCTTATTAATTTATCCTGAATTCTCTGAAATTCTTTTGAATTTTTATTTCATTTGAATTATTATAAATTTACTCAATGTTACATAATTCAATTGATTTTTTTGATTTTTTAAAAAGTTTTTATATAATTGGTTCTGCTGATTAATTGATAAAATGACCAAAGGATTTGAAATATTTTAAGGTATTTTTCAATTTCCTTGGCATTTTCTAGAGACTTAAAGAATTGCCAAGTATTTGAAAGGATTTTAAGGGATTAGAAATATTTTAGGTCATTTTAAAAGGTTATAAAGAAATTGTTAATTGATTTCAGTAACTTAATAGGATTTCAAAGGATTTGAAATATTTTAGGGTATTTTAAAAGATTCCCATGCATTTTTATGGGCTTTAAAAAGTTTCGAGGGATTTCAAAAGATTTAAAGGATTGGAAATATTTTAGGAAATTTGATCGATTCCCAGAAATTGTTTATTTATTTCAATAGTTTGAAGGGATTTCAAAGATTTTGAAATATTTTAAGGTATTTTAAAAGATTCCAAGGCATTTTCAAGAGATTTAAACAATTTCAAGGGTTTCAATAATTTTAAGGGATTTTAATATTTTAATGGATTTAAAAGAGTGAGGGATTTCGTAGGGTTTCAAAGTTTTTAAGAGATTTTCCAATATTTGTTGCAATTCATTTGGAATTCGCCCTGAATTCTTATTAATTTATCCTGAATTCTTTTAAATCCTTTTGAATTCTTCTAGATGCACTCAATTTTACTCAGGTCAATGGACTTTTTAAAAGTTTTTGTTTAATTCATCTTGAAGTCATTAAAACTCACCTTAAATTTGTAGGCATTTCATCAAATTCTTTTCAATTCTCTTTAATTTTTTCTAAAATTCATTTCAAGCTCACTCAATTCAATGAATTTTTTCATATTGTTAAATTTTTTTCATATTTTTAAACTTTTGTCAATTCATTTGAATTTTTTTGAATTGTATTGTAGTCATTAGTCATTTTTTTAGTTAGAAATTAGTACGGTTTCAAAGATTTGAAATTATTTTTTGATATTCACCCTGAATTCTTTTAAATTCTTTGGGATTCCCTTGAATTTTTTCACTTTACTTGAATTATTCTAAATTTACTCAATTATACTTAATTCAATGAATTTTTTTTTAATTTTAAAAAGTTTTTATTTAATTTGATCGTGGAATCTTTTAACCTCACCTTGCATTCTTAGGCATTTCATAAAATTCTTTTGAATTCTCTTGAATTTTTCTAAGCTCATTTCAAATTTACTGAATTCATAAAAGTTTCTTCATATTTTAAAATTGTTTTCAATTCATTAAATTTTTTTTTTTAATTCACCTTGATTTTTTTTTCATAACAAAAAAAATTATTTTTTAACCAAAAACAGAAAAATTAAATTTTCAGTTGAGACAATCAATTTTCAACAAAAAAATGAATTCTCAACAAAATAATTCAATATTAAACTAAAAAAGATGAATTTACAAACCAAAAATATAATAAATATTTCAATTTTCAGTTAGAAAAGTAAATTAAAAAAAAAAAACGAGTTTTCAGCAAAATTAATTAATGTTCAACTAAAAATATAAATTTTCAACCGAAAATGGAATAGTTATATCTTAGTTAAAAAAATTAATTTTCAACTAAAAAGAAGCGAATTTTCAGCCAAAGAAATTATTTGTTAAGCATAATGATGAATTTTCGACCAAAAATATGAACTTTTGTTCAAATAGCGAATTTTTCAATCCAAAAAACGAAAAATAAAATAAAATTTTAAAAAAATATATTTTTTTCATAACAAAAAAAAATGATTTTTTAACCAAAAACAGAAAAATTAAATTTTCAGTTAAGACAATCAATTTTTAACAAAAAAATGAATTCGCAACAAAATAATTCAATATTAAACTAAAAAAGATGAATTTACAAACCAACAATATACTACATATTTCAATTTGCAGTTAGAAAAGTAAATTTAAAAAAAAAACTTTTCAGCAAAATTAATTAATTTTCATCTAAAAATATGAATTTTCAACCGAAAATGGAATAGTTATATCTTCAGTTAAAAAAATTAATTTTCAACTAAAAAGAAGCGAATTTTCAGCCAAAGAAATTATTTTTGAACCATAATGATAAATTTTCGACCAAAAATAAGAAATTTTGTTCAAATAGTGGATTTTTCAATCCAAAAGATGAATTTTCTATCAACAAAAAAAACGAATTTTCAAATAAACAGTTGTTTTTTTCAATGAAAAAAATGAATTCTTAACAAAAAATAGAATAGTTAAATTTTCTACTAAACAGATAATTTTTGAACGAAAAAGGTTACATTTCTATCAAAAAAGGTAAATTTTTCACAACAAATGTAATAGTTAATGTGAATTTTCAACTAAAATGATAAATCTTCAACTAAAAAAAATTTAATTTTCAACCAAATACATGCATTTCAAACTAAAAAGATAAATTTTCTACCAAAAATAAAGTAGGATAATTTTCAGTCAGTAAAATAAATTTCCAAACAAACAAAAAACAAACAAATTTTCAACCAAAGAAATTAATTTTCAACCATAAAGATGAAATTTCAACTAATAAGAAAGTAGTCTCTTACAAAACAAACACGGCTTTTCAACAAATAGTTAAATTTTCACCGAAAACAGATAAATATTTAACTAAAAATAGAATAGCTTAATTTTCAGTTTAAAGATTAATTTTTAATAAAATTAAAGTAAATTTTCAACGAAATAATATAATTTTCAACCAAGAAGATTAAATTTCTATCAGAAAAGATAAATTTTCGACAAAAAATGAAACAGTTACATTTCCAGTTTAAAAAATTAATTCTAAATAAGAAAAATCTCATTTACAATCAAAAATATCAATTTTCTTAATTTTCTTAATTTTTTAAAAAGATGAATTTTTCATTAAATAGGTCATAAATCCCCAACAAAAAATTGTTTTTTAACAAAGTGGTTCTACCAAAATTGTCAAACAAAATATGTAGTCGAATCAAGATACGGGAATTTTGAACCTAAAAAGACGATTTTTCAACAAAACAGTTGAATTTTTGAACAAAATATAGTTGAATTTTTCAACCAAAGAGTATCAATTTTTAACAAAATTGTTCTCGTGTTAAATTTTCCATCAAACAGTTGCATTTTTATTCAAGAAAGATGCAATTTCCACTAAAATAGATGAACTTTTAAATTAAAAAGATAAGCTTTCCAAAAAATTGTTGGATTTGCAACAAAACAGTTGATTTTTCAACAAGGTAGTTGAATTTTTCAAACAAAAGTATCAATTTTGAACAAATTGTTTAATTTTCGATCAAATAGTTGCCAATTTAACCACGAAAGATGCAATTTCTATTAAAATAGACGAATTTTTAAATTAAACCAATTTTCAAAAAAATAGTTGAATTTCTATCAAAAAAAAATGTCAGTTTGACTTTTTAACAACTAAACATGAGTTTTAAATAAGATGTACATTGCACATTTTCTATCAAGAAACTTGAATTTTCAAACTAAAAAGACGAGTTTTTCACAAAACAGTTGAATTTTCAACCAGACAGTTTCATTTTTTATTCAAAATTTATTGTAATAATTTTTTTAAATTTAATTTCATTTTACGATTTTAAAGATTTTAAAGACTTTGAAATATTTTAGGGTATTTTAAAAGATTCCAAGGCATTTTATAAGATTTTCGAGAATTTCAATGATTTTAAGGGATTTTAAAAGCTCCCAAGGTATTTTAATAAATTTTCCAGAATATCTGAAAATATCATCAAATTTCATAGAACTTTATGGGATGTTAGAATATTTTAATGGATTTCACAGAATTTATTCACAAGAAGTGAGGGATTTCGTAGGGTTTCAAAAATTTCACGAGATTTTCAAATATTTTTTGCAATTCATTTGGAATTCGCCCTGAATTCTTATTAATTTATCCTGAATTCTTTTAAATTCTTTTGAATTCTTCTAAATTCACTCGATTCTACTCGAAGCAATGGATTTTTAAAAACTTTTTGTTTGATTCATTTTGAAGTCTTAAAGGCATTTCATCAAATTCTTTTAAATTCTCTTTAATCTTTCTAAACTCATTTCAAACTTACTCAATTCATGATTTTTTTCAAAGTTTTGAATTGTTTTGAATTAACTGATTGTTTTTTAAATCCAATTTAATTTTTTATGAATTTCATCGAATTCTTCTCGGTTCCCTTAAATTCTTCTAAATTTTCTCAAGTTTTACTGAAATTAAAGGAATTTTTGCGATTTTTAAAATGTTTTCGAATTCATTTGAATTTTTTTGAATTTAACTTGAATGGTTTTGTAGTCATTAGTCACTTCTTTGGTTAGAAATTAGTAGGGCTTAAAAAGTTTAAAGAGATTTGAGTTTTTTTTTTTAATTCACCCTGAGTTCTTTTAAATTATTTGGAAATCTCTTGAATTTTTCTAATTTACTTGAATTCTTCTAAATTCACTCAACTCTATTTAATTCAATGTATTTTTTAGAATTAAATTTTTTGTTTATTTAAATGATACTAAAATTCTTTTAACTCCACCATGATTAATTTTTTTGGGGGTTGCGTAAAAACTATTTTGGTAGAAAAATCAACTATTTTCTTGAAAATTCAACTTTTTTGTAGAAAATTAATCTTTTTGGCATGAAAGTTCAACAAGTTGGTAGAAAATTTTAACTATTTGGTTTAAAATTAAATTATCTGGTTAAAAATGAACTTTTTAGTGGACAAGTTGTATTTTTTTATTGATAATTCAATAACTTTATAGAAACTTCAACTATTTTGTTACAAATTAACGTTTTTTTTTTAAATTTATATTTTTGGTTAAAAATTCAAATATTTTCTAGAAAATTCGTGTTTTTGTCTTGAAAGTTCAACAAGTTGGTAGAAAATTTTAACTATTTGGTTGAAAATTAAATTAATTTGATAAAAATGAACTTTTTGGTGGACAAGTCGTATTTTTTTATTGAAAATTCAATAACTTTATAGAAACTTCAACTATTTTGTTAAAAATTAACGTTTTTGTTGAAAATTTATATTTTTGGTTGAAAATTCAAACGTTTTGTAGAAAATTCGTGTTTTTGGCTGAAAAGTTCAACAAGTTAGTAGAAAATTTTAACTATTTGGTTGAAAATTCAATTATTTGGTTAAAAATGAACTTTTTGTGGACAGGTCGTCTTTCATGATTGAAAATTCAATAAGTTTATAGAAACTTCAACTTTTTGGTTAAAAATTTATATTTTTGGTTGAAACTTCATATTTTTAGGTTGAAAATTCAACTATTTGGTTAAAACTTAATCTTTCTTCGTTTAAAATGAACTTTTCGTTGAATATACCACTTTTGAGATTAAAAAGTCAAATGTTTTTCTTTAAATCGACTTTTTAGCTTGAAAGCGCAACTCTTTTGTTGATAATTTGTCTTTTTTTGGTTGAAAATTCATCTCTTGTGGTAAAAAATTCATCTTAATTGGTTAAAAATTCAACTATTTCCTTGTAAATGCAGTATATTTCAACTTGAAATTTCAGGAAAATGGTACCTGCTTTAATTTCATTAAACAAAAATTTATTCCCCTATTATTCCCCTATTTTCTTGAAAAATCTCCCTATTTCTTAGTTCAGAGATAAAAAATTCCAGGAAAGTACTTCATACAGGCGAATCCTCACAAGTCCTTCGCCCCGTGTCGTTCTCCAGTTCCAGCAACTTGGTTCGTCGATGGTTCCAGTTACATGTCGGCCCTCGCAGATGCTTTGGAAGCCGCAACTGAAGAAATTTTCATTGCAGACTGGTGGCTTTCTCCTGAAATTTTTCTTAAACGACCTGCGACTGAGGGGGATTACTGGAGACTGGATAGAATTTTGGAAAGGAAGGCCGTGAGTTATTTTTATGCTCTTTACAGGGATCACAGTTCGTCCCCTAGTCCCCTTTTTCCCCTATTTTTTCAGTGTGTCTACCCTACCTAGAAAACCTGGAAAACCTGGAATTGTCAGGGAATTTTTTAATTCCTGGAAAAACCTGGAAATGTCAGGGATTTTTTTTTTAAGTCGGAATTTTTTCGAGAGTGTGCTTAATTTGTTTTTAACTTGATATATAAAATTTAATAACATTGATTTTTCATTTGTAAAAGTAGCTTCATATTACTGTATTTAACTATTTTGTTGAAAATTATGTTTCTTTTTTAAATTAATTTTTTTAACTGAAATTTTAATATTCTATTTTTGGTTGAAAATTGATCGTTTTTAGTTGAAAATTCAAGTAGCTGGTTGAAAATTTTTTTTTTGCTTGATAATTCAACAGTTTGTTTGCAATTTTTTCTCTTGGACTAAACAATTTTTCTTAGTTGAAAATTCAATTCAAATTGAAAAGTCATCTTTTTTGGTTGAATTTGTTTTTAATTAAAAATTAAATTTTTTTTTGAATGGAATAGCAACTACTACGTTTTTTGTTCAAAATTCATCTTTTTGGAATGAAAATTTAATTACTTGGTTGAAAGTTAAACTCTTTTGTTAAAAGTTTTTTTTTTTGAAGATTTATTATTCCAATTAAAACTCAATCTCTTTGGTTGAACTTTAATTTTTTGAACAAAAATTGAACTATTCAATTTTTGGTTGAAAAATGATCTTTTTGAGTTGAAAATTCGTATTTTCGTTACAAATTACCCCTCCTGATTAAAAATTCATCTTTTTGGTTGAAATTTTTTTTAAATCAAAATTTAATTCTTCCATTTGTGGTCAAAAATTTGTCTTTTTTAATTCTAAATGCAACTATTTGGTTTAAAAATGGTCTTTTTCAGTTAAAAAGTGATGAATTTTTATTTTAAATCGTCTTTTTGGTAGAAAATTAATCTTTTTGTTTGAAAATTCATCTTCTTGGTTGAAAATTTAAGTATTTCAGTTAAATATCCATAATTTTAGTTAAAAATTTATCTTTTTCGTTTAAAATTCATCTATTTCTTTTCAATATTCCATCATTTTAGTTAAAAATTCAATTATTCTAGGTAAAGATTCATCATTTTAGCTGAAAATTCACCTTTTTGGTTTTAAAATTTAACTATTTCAGTTTGAAGATTCACCATTTGGTTGAAATTAATTTTTTTCCATCTGAAAATGTAACTATTCCAATCGAATAATCCATTATTTTAGTTGAAAATGCAGCTCTTTGGCTGAACACTAATTTTTTTAACTGAAGATTTAATTATTCGATTTTTGGTTGACAATTTATCTTTTTTAGTTGAAAATTCATCACTTTGTTTGAAAATGTAACTTTTTTTTTTAAATTAGTATTTTTTTTGTTGAAATCAATTTTTTTCATTTGAAAATGAAACTATTCCAATTGAATAATCCATTATTTTAATTTTGAAAATGCAGCTGTTGGGCTGAATATTAATTTTTTTAACTGAAGATTTAATTATTCAATTTTTGGTTGACAATTTATCTTTTTTAGTTGAAAATTCATTCCAGTTTGAAAATTCATTGTTTTTTCTAGTGGAAAATTCATCACTTTCTTTGAAAATGTAACTGTTTTTTTGAAAATTAGTATTTTTTTGTTAAAAATCATTTTTTTTCAACTGAAAATGTTATTATTCCAATTGAATATTCCATTATTTTAGTTGAAAATTCAGCTCTTTGGTTGAGCATTAATTTTTTTAACTAAAAATTTAACTAATAAATTTTGGATTGACAATTTATCTTTTTCAGTTGAAAATTCATCATTTTGACTTAAAATTCAACTATTCCAGGCGAAAATGCATCATTTTAATAAAAAATTCATCAGTTTGGTTGAAAATTCTTTTCCTTTAAACTAAAAATTTAACTGTTCCATTTTTGTGGTTAAAATTTTTTTTTTAGTTCTTTCAGTTGAAAATTCATGTTTTTTTTTAAATCGTCTTTTTTGGTAGAAAATTGATCTTTTTGTTTCAAAATTCAATTATTCTAGTTAAAGATTCATTACTTTAGTAGAAAATTCACATTTTTGGTTAAAACATCAACTATTCCAGTTTGAAGATTCATAATTTTAGTTGAAAATTCATCACTATTTTTGAAAATGTAACTTTTTTTGTGTGTAAATATTGGATTGAAATTAATTTTTTTTTCTAACTGAAAATGTAAGTATTCCAATTGAATATTCCATTATTTTAGTTGAAAATGCAGCTCTTTGGCTAAGCATTAATTTTTTTAACTGAAGATTTAACTATTCAATTTTCGGTTGACAATTTTTTTTTAGTTGAAAATTCATCTTTTTGGTTTAAAATTCACCTATTCCAGTTGAAGATTCATCAGTTTAGTTCAAAATTCATCAGTTTGGTTGAAAATTGTTTTCCTATAAACTAAAAATTTAACTGTTCCATTTGTGGTTAAAAATTGTTTTTTTTTTTTTTAGTTCAAAGTGCAACTATTTAGTTGAAAAATGGTCTCTTTCAGTTGAAAATTCATGTTTTTTTTTAAAATCGTCTTTTTTGGTAGAAAATTTATCTTTTTGTTTCAAAATTCAATTATTCTAGTTGAAGATTCATTATTTTAGTAGAAAATTCACATTTTTGGTTAAAAAATCAACTATTCCAGTTTCAAGATTCATAATTTTAGTTGAAAATTCATCACTATTTTTGAAAATGTAACTTTTTTTGTTGAAATTATTAGTTTTTTGGATTGAAATTAATTTTTTTTTAACTGAAAATGTAAGTATTCCAATTGAATATTCCATTATTTTAGTTGAAAATGCAGCTCTTTGGCTAAACATTAATTTTTTTAACTGAAGATTTAACTATTCAATTTTTGGTTGACAATTTTTTTTTTAGTTGAAAATTTATCTTTTTGGTTTCAAATTTACCTATTCCAGTTGAAGATTTATCATTTTAGTTCAAAATTCATCACTTTGGTTGAAACTTTTTAATCCTTTTTGTGGAAATTTTTTTTAACTGTAAATTTAACAATTTTTTTTTAAAGACTGATCTTTTTTAGTTTAAAATTCAAGTATTTGGTTGAAAATTGTTTTTTTTTTTTTAATTGAAAATTCAACTATTTGGTTAAAAATTCATCTATCTTGATGGAAATGCAATATTTTTACTTGAAAAGTTAAAGATCCAGCGATAAATTTGACCTTCCAATGAAAAAAAATAGAAAAAATGAAAACTTGAGATTAGCGATGAACCACTGTGATCCCTGTCTTTAGTATTATGTGAAATATCTGACTGAAAAGGTTTTTAATAGCAAATATTCTATAAAGCTGCAAGGTTTAGTGGGTAAGAAATACATATTTCAAATAGATATTTAAATTGGAAATCTTTTACCATGTTTTAAAATCTTTTAAAATATTCTTTTGAAATTAATTTTTGAAAATAGAGAATCATTTTAAATATTCCCAGGAATCTTGGGGAATTTTTTTTTATTATCTTTTAAAAACTTTTAAATACTTCCTTAAATGATTCTAATTTTTCCTAAAACTTTGAAAAAATTAAAAAAATTGCGTTTAAATCTTCCAGATTCTTTTTTCACAAGTTTGGATATCTTTTGGAATATTTTAAAATCTTTTTACATATCCTCTCAAAATAAAAATAAATAAATAAATAAATAAAATAAATAAATAAAAAAATTTGTTCTAAATTTTCAAAAATCTACATTTTGTTTTAAATTTGTTGATATTTTTTTAGGTTTAAAATAATTTTTTTCTCTTTTCAAAACTTCTAAATACCTCTTAAACTCATTCATATTTTTTCTATAATTTTCTAAGCTTGGAAAAAGAAAAAATGTTGCATTAAATTCTTCTACATTATTTCCCGAAAATTTAGGAAATCATTTGAAATATTTAAAAATCTTTATAAATATTTTCTTGCAATTAATTTTTGAAAGCAAATAATCAATTTAAAAAATTTCTGAAATCTTAGGATAAAAATTTTATTAACTCAAAGTCTTTCAAAATTCTTAAAAATATTGAAAATTTTATTTCAAAATCTTTAAAAATCTACATTTTGTTTCAAACTTTTAACATTTTTTTCTAATATTGAATTGTTTTAAAATCTTTTCAAAACTTTGAAGACCTAAATTATTTAAAATTTTGTTTATAATTTCATTTTTCTTAACGCTTCAAAAGTTTTAAAAAGTTTACAAATTATATATTGTAGTAGCAAAATGTGAAGAACAAAATAATTTCCGAATAATAAAAAAATATTTAACAATGAGAATTTTCTCTTTTAGCAATAATGTTTAGAAACATTCAAAAATAAATTTTATCATCAAATAAAATTACTTATTTGGAAATTTTAATTTAATAAATTGATGGTGATGAAAATTCGTAATTTTTAGTAACAGATAAATACATATAACCTCATTTAATATGATCAAGGTGTTATAAATATAATCCTTTTGTCTTTTTAAAAATATTTTGTCAAAAAGTTAAGAACATAATTATTGCCTTTTATTATTTACGAATTATTTACAATTTAAATGTTCTCTTTTAGAAATAAATTTTTAGAATTAAAATATAAAAAAAAAGTAATTGAAACTTAATTAAATTAAAATTATTAATTTGGAAATTGCGTTTTACAAAATTCCAGTAAATTCAAAAGAAAAAACTGAAAACAGCCACTTCGAAATTCGATGCGACTTTTTTTTTGAATTTTATGCGACTAATGCTACTTTTTTAAATCTTTCTAGTTGATTCGAGCATTGAATATTTAAAAAACTGTATGACACTATTTTGCTACTATTTTTAAAATTATATGCCACTGTCGACACTATTTCGAATTTCTCAAATGATTTTAAATAATTTTTTTCTGGAAAAAAAATATTTCGCTCCGCTGGGAATCGAACCACAGAACTACTGATTTCCGGTCAGGTGCTTTCCCATTAAGCTACTAGAGAGATCGAGAGAAGAAACTTTTTTTCAGAAATACACGCACTATTTTGCTAGATGGTACAAATCAAATTTTTCAAGGAATCTGTATTATCATTAGAGAATAACAGAAAATATTTAACGTCTTTTCAGACTAGATGGAGCTATGAAAGAAAAATGATTTTAAATACTTTTTTTCTGAAAAAAGATCTCCTTTCGCTCCGCTGTGAATAATAATAAATAAATAAAATAAATAAATATTTTCTGTAATTCTCTAATGATAATACAGATTCCTTGAAAAATTTGATTTGTACCATCTAGAAAAATAATGCGTGTATTTCTGAAAAAAGTTTTTTCTCTCGATCTCTCTAAGCACTTGACCGGAAATCAGCAGTTCTGTGGTTCGATTCCCAGCAGAGCGAAAGGAGATCTTTTTTGAGAAAAAAATTATTAAAAATAATTTTTCTTTCATACCTCCATCTAGTCTGAAAAGACGTTAAATATTTTCTGTTATTCTCTGATGATAATACAGATTCCTTGAAAAATTGCTCAAATGAGTCCGACTCCTGTAAATGGAAACACTGAACGAATATAAAACTTTGCTGGAATTTGCTTCAGGTTGCTGGTGTGAAAGTCTTCGTGATGATCTACAAAGAAGTGGAACTGGCCCTAGGGATAAATAGTTTTTACAGCAAGCAGAAACTTGTGGAAAAGTGTCCCGAAAACATAAAAGTATTGCGTCATCCAGATCACGCAAGAGTTGGGGTTTTTCTTTGGGCCCATCATGAAAAGATCGTGATTGTTGATCAATCAGTCGCTTTTCTTGGTGGAATTGACCTCTGTTATGGAAGATGGGATAATCACGAACACAGACTTACCGATTTAGGATCCACTCATCAATCGACGATATATATTCCATCAAAGGGAAAATTAACTAGCACAAGTAGCAAACACGCAAATCAAAGTAGTAAATCCTACAAACATGTGTTGCTCCCTCTTGCCATAGCCACAAATACAGTCGCAATGGCAACAACAAAATGTCTTCCAGTACTGTAAGTATTAGGGTTATCAAAAAAAAAGTTAGGGTGTCTACTCGCCCGGAAAACCAGGAAAAGCTGCACATCTCAGGGAAGTTTGTTGATGAAGGAAAAGTCACGGAATTCCCCTCCCCCTTACATTCCCCTCCCCTCTCTTCGCCCTGTTCTCCCCCTTCCCCAACTCCCTCCTTCCCTATTTCCACCTCTCCTCGCTTCCCCAGCTAACCCACCTCTTCCCCTACTTCCATTCTCTTCCTCTACTCAACCTCATTTCTAATCATTTTCCTTCAATTAAACTCAATTTCTCTCTCTAATTTCCCCTCACTTCCCCTACTTTCACTCCCGTTATTTTTTTTCAGTTCCCTGCTACTTGTTTCTCCTATTTCTCCTCCCTATATTTAAACTACTCCTCCTCTCTTTTTCCCTTACTTAGCATCCCCCTAATTTCCCATACTTTCCCTCCTCCTACTGCCCGTTCTATAATTTTCCCTCACTTCCCAGAATACCCCTTCCCGTATTTATCCTACCTTCCCCTCGCACTCCTACCCTTCCATAATTTCTCCTTTACTTCATTTACCTCTCCTCACTTTACTTAACTCCCCTCACTTCACTTGCTTCCCCTCCCCTCATTTTCCATACTTTCCTTCCCCCTACTGCTCGTCCCATAACTCTCCCTCACTTTTCAGAATTCAACTTCCCTTACTTTATCCTCCCACTCCTCCCCGACTATAATTTCTCCTTTACTTCACTTACCTCTTCTCAGATCACTCAACTTCCCTCACTCCACTTACTTCCCCTCCCCTAATTTCCCCTACTTTTCATACTCTCATTTATCCTAATTTCCTTCCCCTAATTCCCCTTCCTAACTTCCCCTTCTTCACCTCTTATATTATCACCTACTTCCCATAATTCCCCTCCCCTCATTTTTCCTGACTTCACTTATTTCCCCTCTCTCAATTTCTCCTCACTTCAGCTACTTCCCATCCCCTCTTAGTTCCTTATTTTTCCCCTAATTCCTATTCCCTATTTTCCGTTCACTTCCTCTCATTCTTTTTCGATAATTTCCTCTCACTTCCCATCATTCCCCTCCCCTCCTGTTATCTCCCTATTTCCCATCATTCCCATTTTCTTCTTTCCTCTCACTCCTCCTATTTCCACTATCATAATTTCTCCTCACTTCACTTACTTCCCCTCCCCAAATTTCCTCTAATTTCCCTCCTCTCATTTACCCTACTTTCTCTCCCCTAATTCCCTCTTACCTCCCCACCCAACATCATCTTCCCCAAATTCCCCTACTTCACCTCATTCCCTCCCCGTCATTTTCCCTCACTTCAGCTACTTCTCCCCTCATTTTCCCTCATTTTTCTAATTCCCCTGCCCTCTTTCCAATTCACTTTCCCTAGTGTCTCTCCCCGTTTTCCAATTTACTTCCCCTAATTCTCCTAGTTCTCTTTCCCTAAGACCTCTCCCCTAATTTCGTCTACTTCCCATAATTCTCCTCCCCTATTTTCAATTCACTTTCCCTAATTCTTCTACCCTTATTTCCCTTCACTTCCCATAGTTACCTTCCCCTCATATTCCCTACTTCCCCGCCCCTAATTTCCTCTATTTCTTCTTCCCTCATTTCCCATTACTTCCCCTCCCAAAATTTCTTCTTACCTTATATAATTCCGTTCCTCTTGTTTCTACTCACTTCACCTACTTCCCCTCCATCATTTCCTCATTTTCCTGTCTTCTCCTTAATTTCCCCTTATTCCCTTGCTTCCCCTCCTATAATTCCCTCTCACTTCCCATAATTCCCCTCTCCTCATTTTCCTTCACTTTGCTTAATGCCTCTCCCCTCATTTCCACTAATTCCCTTCCCCTCATCTTCCTTATTTTCCCATCACTCCCCCTAATTTCCCTTCCCTGATTTCCCCTCCCCTCATTTGCTCGTCTTCCCCTCCCCTCATTTTCCTGTCTTCTCCTTAATTTTCCCTCATCCCCCGCTTCCCCTCATATAATCCCCTTTGGTTTCCATAATTACCATCTCCTCCTTTTCCCTCACTTCCCTTTATGCCCCTCCCCTCATTTCTCCAACTTTCCTTCCCCTTATCTTCCTTATGTTTCCATCACTTCCCCTACTGTCCCTTCCCTGATTTCCCCTCCCCTCATTTTCCTGTCTTCTCCTCAATTTCCCCTTGTCCCCCTGCTCCCCCTCTTATAATTCCCTCTCACTTACCATAATTCCCCTCTTCTTATTTTTCCTCACTTCCCTTAATGCCTCTCGTCTCATTTCCCCTAATTTCCCTCCCCTCATTTCTCCTACTTCGCCTCCCCTCATCTTCCCTTATTTCCCCATCACTTCAAAAAATGACAGACCTTTTTTCAAAATGCAGTATTTTGCGAACGAGCGTAGGTATTGAGAATTTTCTTTTTTTATTTTGTGTCGGAGTTCGTGTTCTTTCAATTGATCCTACAAAAATTTAAAAAAATGACAAAATGGCGGCTGTTTTTTATCAAATTCTTGAAAGAATAATTTGTCCATTTTACATTATTTAAAAAAAGATGTGTGGCTTTCAAAATCCATTTTTGAATTGGATTCGGTTTTATTTTATTTTACTTGCTGCTGCTGATGGATTTTTTTACTTTAGAAAACAAAAGGATAAAATGCTCGTAGGCCAAAGTAAAATAATCCATTAACGTTAATAATCCTAAATATATTTTGTATACTCTGTCAAAAATGTGGATGATGTATTTTACTAAAAAATAAAACAGTAAATATACTCTCAAGTAAAATAATCCATTGGCAACGGCAATTAAAAAAAAAAGCAATTCTTTTTTGCAAAAATGGACTCGAGAGACCCGTGAGTATATATTTTTTAATTCCGCCAAAATTCAGGGGAAATTTTAATACCAAAGAATCAATTTGTAGGAGAGCCATTTCAGAAAAAAAGCTTTTTTGGACTACCCTTTATTTATTTGTTTTTTTAATTCACCGATCTTTTTTAATAAACTTCATAAGGAATCTGTATTATCATTAGAGAATAACAGAAAATATTTAACGTCTTTTCAGCCTAGATTGAGCTATGAAAGGAAAATTATATTAAATCTTTTTTTTTTTGAAAAAAAATCTAAATAGATAGATTAGATTTTAGATTTTTTTCCGAAAAAAAAAATTATTTAAAATAAGTTTTCTTCCATAGCTCCATCTAGTCTGAAAAGACGTTAAATATTTTCTGTTATTCTCTAATGATAATACAGATTCCTTGAAAAATTTGATTTGTACCATCTAGCAAAAAATGTATGTATTTCTGAAAAAAGTTTCTTATCTCAATCTCTCTAGTAGCTTAATGGAAAAACACCTGACCGGAAATCAGTAGTTCTGTGGTTCGATTCCCAGCGGAGCGAAAGGAGATATTTTTTGAGAAAAAAAATTTTTAATAAAACTTCATAAGTTTGTTAAATTTAGAAATTTAGTTAGAATTGCTTAAAAAATGCGATACTTAATTCTTGAATGGCTCGGTATTAAGAATAATTATACCTGGAAAAATCTAGAGATGCCGGAAAAAAACGTGAACCGTCGTGGGACGCCAGGCAGAAGTAATAACTTCATATGATGTATGCATCATACTGTATGATACTGTATTATATTCTATCATAGTATATGATATTGTATGGCATTACATTATATTGTATTATTTTGTATCATATGGTATCATGGCATATGATATTGTATCATATAGTATCATAGTGCATCATTATAGTGTATCATAGTGTAACTTGGTACATCATGCTGTATGTAATATCATACTGTATCATATTGTTTCCTCATGTATCGTATTGTGCCATACTGTATCATATTGCACCATATCGTATCATATTGTGTCATATAGTGTGATAGTGCATCATATTGCATTATACTGTACGATACTGTATTATATTCTGTCATAGTATATGATATTGTATCAGATTGTATGGTATTGCATCATATTGTATTATTTTGTATCATATTGTGTCATAGCATATGATATTGTATCATATTGCATCATATTGGATGATACTGTATTGTATTCCATCATATTATATGATATGGTATCACATTGTATGATATTGTATGAGAGAGAGGCAGAGAGAGCGAGGCGAGAACGATAGAAGTGGAAGAGGCGAAGGAAAGAGAGAGATAGAGAGGGAGAGGGATTGAAAAAGTCAGTCATTGGGAGAAGCAAAGAAGAAATAGAGATGAGGAACCGTTACCCGTGAAGCGTTACCCGTGAAGCGTTACCGTGCCATAAGAAGATATCACTTCAAAAACCCTTGAATTGTATGGGAATTTTGTTTCAGAATTTGAGTGGACACCCTGAAAATGTGTTTAATGAAAGAAATATTGTGATTCATTAATTTAATTTTAGGCCAGTATTTAGTAAACGGAGACAAGTCTTCAGTCCACTTCCTCAATTGAAAGCTGGAGATCCTTTGATGCTTTCGCCACCGGACGGATACGAAAGCTTCAAATGCAACACTCCTGATCCACAGAGAAAAAATATATTTGAAATGGCGAGAACGACTGTCGACAAAGTTAAATATAACGTGAAAATGAAGAAGAAAGAGTGGATCAATATGGTTTATAGTCCGCATGAAGGCAGCAGCGACGAAGAAGACGTTGTTGATGAGTAAGATTGCTTTTTCTATTAGATTCTCTAAAATTGTGAATTTTTTTTTTTGACTGGGAATTTATTTAGAAGAAAAATCTCTCCAATCAGTTGAAATATCACAACTTTCATATTACATGATATATTTAAATTTAAAATAAGTTCGATTTCTACTTTTTTTTTAAATGATTAGTTAAGTTGTTAACTTTTATAATTATGAAATCATTTAGTTTACGAAGAGTAATTTTAATATCTTTCAATTTAAAAATATTCAATTTTAGTTCTTTATTTTCAAGCGTTAATTAAAGCGTTAATTAAAAATTAAAAGCGTTTGAAATTTAAAATTTTCGGTAAAAACAGTTTTAAGTGGATCAATTGTAGATTTAAATTAATGATTTTTAAAATTTAACAGTAATTGATTTTACATGACAATTCTGAATCTGTTCAAAATTAAACAATTTGCAGAATTGAAACTTCTATTATCTACGTTGACGACCGTAGTTCTGTCTCTCCTGAATTTCAACCCGAAAAGTTGAATTTTCAACAACAACAAATTCAGTTTTAACCAAGAAAGATGAATTCTCAAACCAAAAAGTCGAATTTTCAACAACAGCAAAATTAATTTTCTACCAAATCGTTGCATTAACAACTACGTGGTTGAACTTTCAAGCAAAAAAAATTTGTTTAACAAAATAGTTGAACTTTAACCAAATACCGAACAGTCAAACTTAAAAAAGAAAGATTAAAATTTATCAGGGTGGCCGCTGGACCGAGAAACCGGGAATATTATGAGACTTTGAAAAACCGGGAAATGACAGTGAACTTTTTTTTTTACTGGGAATTTTACAAATTTTTGGGAAAAAATCTGTCCAGCTTTGATTTCAACCGTTTTTTAAAGTATTAGTTAAATTGCTATATTTTTCAATTATGATATCATTCAGTTTTGAATGCGTAATTTGAAAATCTTTCACTTTAAAAATGTTCCATTTTAGATTGTAATTTTTAAGCGTACATTTTAATTAAAAGAATTTTAAAATTCAGTTTTAAAGAATTAAACAATTAAAAATTAGAAGCGTTTCAACTGTGAATATAAATTAATTATTGATTTTTAAAATTGAACTGTTCATAAAGTTTTCAAAAGAATACAAGAATTTCAAAGATTTCCAAAAGGGTACAGAAAACCAGATTACAAAGATTTCAAAACATTTAAAAGATTTCACAACAATTTCCCAAAGATTTTGAGCATTTCATAAAGATTGTGTTACGTCTCAGATAAGACCTACTCACCTCATTATAAAATAATTAA
>CAKNYM010049885.1:84045-119432 GCA_932195095.1 Andricus curvator
GTGAAATTTTTGAAATCACGTGTACACGCCTTTTTCAAAAATTTCACAAAGATTTCGAACATTTCTAAAGATTTTAAAACTTTAAATAGGTTTCAAAGATTTTAAAGATTCAAAAAATGTTATAGTAAACCAGATTTTTCAGATTTCAAAAGATTTTACACAGATTAAAAATATTTTTATGATTTCAAATGAATGAAAAATATTTCAGAAAGATTTCACAAATATTTCAAAGATTTCATAGAAATTTCATAAAGTTTTTAAAAGAATAGAAGAATTTCAAAGATTTCAAAAAGTGTACAGAACATCAGATTTCAAATATTTCAAAACATTTGAAAGATTTCAAACGATTTCAAATATTTCGATGATTTCAAACGAATACGAAAGATTTTACAAATATTTGAAAGATGTTAAACTATTTCAAAAGGTTTTAACAAATTTGAGAAGATTTCAATGATTTCAGACGAACACAAAAGATTTCACGAACAAAGATTAAAGAAAGCTTTCACAAATATTTCAAAGATTTCATAAAAATTTCATAAAGTTTTCAAAAGATTTTACGCAGATTAAAAATATTTTTATGATTTCAAATGAATAAAAAATATTTAAAAAATTTCAAAAAGTTTTCAAAAGATTTTACGTAAATTAAATATATTTTTGTAATTTCAAATGAATACAAAATATTTCAGAAAGATTTCACAAATATTTCAAAGATTTCATAAAAACTTCATAAAGTTTTCGAAAGATTTTACACAGATTAAAAATATTATCATGATTTCAAATAAATAAAAAATATTTCACAAAAATTTCAAAAAGTTTTCAAAAGATGTTACGTAAATTAAAAATATTTTTATGATTTCAAATGAGTAAAAAATATTTCAGAAAGATTTCACAAATATTTCAAAAATTTCATAAAGTTTACAAAAGATTTTACACAGATTAAAAATATTTTTATGATTTTAAATGAATAAAATATATTTCAGAAAGATTTCACAAATATTTCAAAGATTTCATAAAAATTTCATAAAGTTTTCAAAAGATTTTACACAGATTAAAAATATTTTTAGGATTTCAAATGAGTACAAAATATTTAAAAAATTTCAAAAAGTTTTCAAAAGATTTTACGTAAATTAAATATATTTTTTAAAAATATTATCATGATTTCAAATAAATAAAAAATATTTCACAAATATTTCAAAAATTTCAAAAAGTTTTCAAAAGATTGTACGTAAATTAAAAATATTTTTATGATTTCAAATGAATAAAAAATATTTCAGAAAGATTTCAGAAATATTTCCAAGATTTCACAAAAATTTCGTAAAGTTTTCCAAAGATTTTACACAGATTAAAAATATTTTTATGATTTCAAATGAATAAAAAATGTTTCAGAAAGATTTCACAAATATTTCAAAGATTTCATACAAATTTCATTAAGTTTTCAAAAGAATTTAGACAGATTAAAAATATTTTTATGATTTCAAAGGAATAAAAAATATTTCAGAATAATTTTACAAATGTTTCAAAAATTTCCAAAAGTTTTCAAAAAATTTTACGTATATTAAAAATATTTTTATGATTTCAAATGAATAAAAAAGATTTCAGAAAGATTTCACAAATATTTCAAAGATTTCATAAAAATTTCATAAAGTTTTCAAAAGAATAGAAGAATTTCAAAGATTTCAAAAAGGGTACAGAACATCAGATTTCAAATATTTCAAAACATTTGAAAGATTTTAAACGATTTAAAATATTGCGATGATTTCAAACGAATACGAAAGATTTTACAAATATTTCAAAGATGTTAAACTACTTCAAAAGGTTTTAACAAATTTGAGAAGATTTCAATTATTTCAAACGAGCACACAAGGTTTCACGAACAAAGATTAAAGAAAGCTTTCACAAATATTTCAAAGATTTCATAAAAATTTGACAAAGATTTCAAGGATTTCAAATATTTTACAAAAATTTAAAAAGATTCCAAAACTTTCACAGAAATTTCAAGATTTGACACAGATTTTAAGTGCTTTAAGAGATTTCAACGAATTCACAAAGATTACAAAGATTTTACCAAGATTTCAAGGATTTCAAAGACGACTTATGTTCGCAAAAAATTAAGAATTTGTTTATTTGTTGGTCTGTTTTCTTTAAAAATTGTTGGCCAATAAAAAATGAAATGGCTTATTTTTTACATCTATAACAAATGGTTATTTCATTATTTTATGTAAAAAAAGAAGACCTGGAAAAGACCTTGAATTTCGTTCCTAAGAATCGCTGGACACCCTGCTATTAAGTATATCCAGTTTAAACAAATAAATTCTTAATAACAGAAATCATTTAAAAATCATTATCGTTTTTTAAAAACTATACAATTTCTTATTGAAATATTGTTTCTTCTTTTCTACATGTAAAAATAAATGTTTAATCTTTCTCCTATCAGTCCCCTTTTTCGGGGAAAAATTACCCTGTTTCCCCTTCTTTCAGCACTTTTTGCGCTGTGATCTGTATTTGATATGTATATTTATTGTAATTTTTGTATTTTCTGGAGTCCCCTAACTGTGAAGCCTGGAAATATAAAATGAAAAGTTGAATTAATTATTAATTTTTAACAGTGGGACGATGAGGACTCCAATGGGCGACGGAGAGGGAATGATTTACAACAGGGAAGACGTCTATCCGGAATTGTCAGGAACCTCGAAACTTTGGCTCGGAAAAGACTATACGAATTTTATTGTCAAGGATTTTGACAATCTCGAAAGTCCTTATCAGGATCTCGTGGACAGGAGCACAACTCCAAGGATGCCTTGGCACGATGTTGGAATTATGGTCCAACATGCGACTGCGAGAGACGTTGCTAGACATTTTATACAAAGATGGAACGCCATAAAGGTATTATTTTTTATTTAGAAAAATATATAATGGGAAGTTTACCATTCGCCAGAGTGCGCGATCTGTTCGGGTCTGAATTCTGCAAAAATTTGAATTTAATAAATCAAAAATAGCTTTTTTTATCAAAATTATTAATAAGAGTTTATAGTTCATTTGTAAAATAAAGTAAAAGAGTAAGTCATCCAGTTTCAAAAGAAAAAATTTAATATTTTAATTACTGGTTATGGATTTTACAGAAAAAAATAACAGTATGAATGGTATTGATCCTGTAAGATGACAAATTTTACTTCACAACTTTACACTTTAGTTTTCCATATTTTTTTATTGAAAATTAAAATTTTTGTTGTGAAAATATAAATTATTACACTTTTTGTAGAGAATTATTTTTTTTTATCAAAAAGTTTTGTAAGAAAAAATGAATTAGCTCAATTTTTATTTAACAAAAATAATTTTGAACCATAAAAAAGGAGGTTTGAACAAAACCAAAATTAATTTTTAACCAAAAAAAACGAAATTTTCGTTAGAATTTTTGAATTTTCAGCCATAGAGATTAATTTTCAACTAAAGTAATGAATCTTCAACCACAAACATTACTTTTTAACAAAGTAGTGTAACTTTCAATAAAAAACTATGAATTTTCAACAAAAAATTGAATATTTGATATTCCAACGAAAAAAAGATTTTCAATATTTTAATAATAAATAAAAAACAGTTGAACTTAAACTAAAAAGACGAACTTTAAGTTTTCCATATTTTTCAAGATGAGTATTTGATTAAATGTTCAAGATTTTCGCTTTTGTTAAGCATTTATATTCTTTAATTAAAAATTTCTGTATTTTGTTGAAACTTTGTCTTTTTTGGTAGAAAAATAATAAAAAATATGAAAATTTAACTATTTCATGCTTGGTTGGTTAAACATCAATCTTCTTTAGTTCAAAATTTAACTTCTTGTTTGAAAAATTCTGTATGTTCCTTTTTGTTAAAAAGTCAACTATTGGGTTGAAAATTCCATTAAAACTTAAATATTTCGTTTGAAGCTCATGTATTTTATTAAAAATTATTCTTTTTTTGGTAAAAACTTAATCTTTTTGGTTGAAAATTCATATCATTGTTTAAAACTTTTTTTTTTAATTGGAAATTAATTTTTTTAATTTAATATTTAACTAAATTTTTGGTGAGAACTTTTTTTATTAAATTTTTTGGATGAAAATTCATTTTTTTGGGTAAAAATTCAACTATTTCGTTGAAAGTTTATTTTAATTGATTTTTTGTTTGAAAATTCATCTGTTTTGTTGAAAATTTGTCTTCTTTGGTAGAAAATTGACCTTTATGTTTGAAAATTCAACTATCAGGTTGACAATTCAACTATTGGCTTAAAAATTCCATTAAAAATTAAATTATTTGATTGAAAATTCGTGAATTTTGCTAAAAATTATTCTTTTTTGTTAGAAAATTAGTTTTCCTCATTGAAAATTAATTTTTGTTTGGTTGAAAATTTAACTATTTCTTTGAAAATTTATTTTATTTGCTTAAAATTTTATATCTCTAATCAAAATTAAACTATTCTAGTTTTTGTGAAAAATTCATCTGTTTTAGTTGAAAATTCATCTATTTTCTTGAAAATTTGTCCTTTTTGGTAGAAAATTAACCTTTTTGGTTGAAAATTCCATTAAAAAATAAAATATTTATTTTTTCAACCAAAAATTTAACTATTCCATTTTTCTTCGAAATTTTTGTTTGTTATACATATAATCTTTTTGGTTGAAAATTGAACTATTCTATTTTTTGTTGAAAATGTATCTCTTTTAGTTGAAAATACATGTATTTTGTTGAAAATTTTTCTTTTTTTTTTGTAGCAATATGACTTTTCTGGTTGAAAATTTAACTATTTGGTTAAAAATTTACTTTTTTGTTTGAAGATGCATCATTATATTTCAAAGTTCATTTATTTGGTTAAAAACTTAACAAAATTTGTTGAAAATTCATTTTTTTCGTTTTGTTAGAAATGAATTTTTTAAATAAAAATGTAGCTATTTAATTTCAGCTAGAAAACTGATCCTTTTCAGTTGAAAATTCATTTATTTTGTTGCTAACTCGTATTTTTTAGTCGAAAATTCAATTGTTTTGGTAGAAAATGCATATTTTTAGGTTAAAAATTCAACTCTTCTGTTAAAAATTCGAATTTTTTCATTTAAGATTTTTTTACTGAAAATTAAAATGTTTGTTGTGGAAATATAAATTATTACACTTTGTGTAGAGAATTAATTTTTTTTATCAAAAATGTTTGTAACAAAAAATGAAATAGCTCAATTTTTATTTAAAAGAATAATTTTGAACCAAAAAAGGAGGTTTGAACAAAAAACTTAAATTTTCAACAAAAAATAATGAATTTTCAAACAAGAATATAAATTTTCTACCAAAAAGTCGACTTTTTTACTGAAAAATTAATTTTTAACCAAAAAAGGCGAAATTTTTATTAGAATTGTTGAATTTTCAGCCATACAGATGAATTTTCAACTAAAGTAATGAATCTTCAACCAAAAACATTACTTTTTAACAAAGTAGTGTAACTTTCAAGCAAAAAGGATGCATTTTCAACGAAAATTTGAATATTTGATATTCCAACAAAAACAGATTTTAAATATTTTAATAATAAATAAAAAACAGTTGAATTTAAACTAAAAAGACGAACTTTAAATGAAATACTTAATTCTTAAGTTCACAAATTAATTTTTAACCAAAAAAAATTAAATTTTCAATAAAATAGTTAAATTTTCATCGAAAGAAATGAATTTGCAACTAAAAAAAAAATTATAAACAACAATGAAATAGTTCAATTTTCAGTTAAAAAAATAATTTTGAAGTAAAAAAAAGGTTTCAACAAAATACTTAAATTTTCAATAAAAAATAATGAATTTTCAACCAAAAAAATAAATTTTCATACAAGCAGATTAAGTTTCTACCAAAAAGTCGAATATTCAACAAAAAATTAATTTTTAACCAAAAAAGCGAAATTTTCAATAGAATAGTTGAAATTTTAGCCATAGAGATGAATATTCAACAAAAAATGGAATAGTGAAATTTTCAGATAAAAAAAATTGAATTTCCAACAATATATACAATTTGCAACAAAACAAGTGAATTTTCAAGTAAAAAAGAAAATATTTTCAACCAAAAGTGGAATAGTTAAATTTTCCATTAAAAAATTAATTTTTAACAACAAAAAAAAACAATTTTCCAATAAAATAGTTAACATTTCACCGAAAGAAATAAATTTTCAAATAAACAAAAATGTGTAGCAAAAAATGAAATAGTTCAATTTTCATTTAAAAAAATAATTTTGAACCAAAAAAAAAAGGTGGTTTGAAGAAAATAATTAAATTTTAAACAAAAAATAATGAATTGTCAAATAAGAAGATTAATTTGCTACCAAAAAGTGGACTTTTTAACTGAAAAATTAATTTTTAGCCAAAAAAAGCTCAATTTTCATGATAATATTGTTGAATTTTCAGCCATAGAGATGAATTTTTAACTAAAGTAATGAATCTTCAACCAAAAAATTGCTTTATAACTAAGTAGTGTAACTTTCAATAAAAAAAGATGAATTTTAAACGAAATGTAAACGAAATACTTCGATTTTAAGTTCAAAAATTAATTTTTAACGAAGAAAAAAATCAAATTTTCAATAAAATAGTTCAATTTCCATCGAAAAAAATTAATTTTTAACTAGAAAAAATGTGTAACAAAAAATCAAACAGTTCAATTTTCAATTAAAAAATAATTTTAAACAAAAAAAAAGGTTTCAACAAAATTCTTAAATTTTCAAAAAAAAAAAATTAATTTTCAACCAAAAAGATAAATTTTCAAACAAGAAGATTAATTTCTTACCAAAAAGTCGAATTTTCAACAAAAAATTCATTTTTAACCAAAAAAAAGCGAAATTTTCAATAGAATATTTGAATTGTTAGCCGTAGAGATGAATTTTTAACTAAAGTAATGAATTTTCCACCAAAAAAATTACTTTTTAACAAAGTAGTGTAACTTTCAACAAAAAAAGATGAATTTAAAAAAAAATTGAACATTGAATATTTTTTTTTAAGTTTAAAAATTAATTTTCAACAAACAACAAATTCTCAATAAAATAGTTAAATTTCAATCGAAAGCAATTAATCATTAAAAAAATAATTTTCAACAAAAAAAAACGCGGTTTCAACAAAACACTTACATTTTCCATAAAAAATTATTAATTTTTAACCAAAACGATGATTTTTCAAACAAGAATATTTTCTACCAAAAAGTCGAGTGTTCAACTAAAAAATTATTTTTCAACAAAACAAAAGTATTTTTAACAACGTAGTTAAATTTTTAACCAAAATTGGACAAGTTGAATTTCCAGGTAACCAATTTTTAACGAAAAAAACTGGTTTTCTTCAAAATAGTTTATTTTAAACCAGAGAGATGAATCTGCAATAAACAACGTAAACTGTAATAGTTGATATTTCAACCGAAAAATATTTTTAATTAAAGCCTTTGAATTCAACTAAAAAGGACGAATTTTCAACAAACCATGTACATGTAATTTCTCAAATAAAAAAGGTCAGTTTTTAAAGAAAAATAAAGCAAACCAAATAAAAGACAAATTTTCCACCAAAGAGAAGAAACTTCAACCGATAAAATATTTTAATTAAAATCACTTGAATTACAAAAAAAAAGAACACGATTTTTCTCCAAAACAGTTGGGTTTTTAATTTTTAAATATGGTTGTTTTTAGTTTTCGCTATAAAAAATTGAAAAGTTTTGAAAACATGTACTTTGAAACGTTCTTTCAGTGAACAATAATATTATTTTTGTGAAATTCAGAACTATGCACGAAAAAGTGACAGTACTTAAAATATTAAATTTTTTTCTTTTCAAACTGAATAACTGACACTTTGACGCTATTTTACGAATAAACTCTAAATTTTTATTAATAATTTTTATTAAAAAAGCTGTTTTTCATGTATTAAATTTAAATTTTCCCTGTCATTTCCATAATTTTCTGGTCATTCAAAATTTGTTTATAGAGTTAAAAAAAATTTGAATGAATTCAAACGAGTTTGAATTTAAGATTTCTGATTTGGAACATCAAATAATTTTTGGATATAAGAATTACAATTATGATTTTGAACAGAGAATTTTTTACAGAATTATAATTCTGAATTTGACTAGGGATTTTTTCAATTCCCTTTTTCTGAATCAGAATTAAAATTATTTTCAAAAAATCCCGTTTAGTGTCAAAAATGTTGTCCTCTAAGTCAAGTAATAATTCTTTACGAAAATTCCCGGCACTGAAGTCTTGAATTCTTTACGGGAATTCCCTGTTCCAAGTCACAATTACATTTATTTCAAAAAATTCCCTGTTTCAAATCAGAATTATATTCATTTGCAACATTCTAAAATTTGGATGATAGTTGCAAGTTATAGCAAAATTTTGTTTGCAAAAACATGGAATTTTTTAATTCAAACAAATTCTGATTTGGAAGAATGAATGTTCAAAATCTGAGGAATTCTCACTTGGAACAGGGTTTTTTTGTTGTAAATTCCCTTTGGGCCCGTTCAAAACGGATTTTTTACAAAAAAGTTAAATTTCAACAAAAAATTTAATTTTTTATCGTAAAAGATTAATTTGTAATCAAACAGTTGTATTTTTAAGCAAAAAAATTGATTTTCTACGAAAAAGATGAATTTTTAACGAGATATTAAATTTTTAATTGAAACAGATTAATTTTTAACCAAATAGTTGCATTTTTAACCAAACAAATTTATTTTTTAACAAAAAAATATAAATTTTCAACAAAATACATACATTTTCAACCAAATACTTGAATTTTGTACTAAATTGTTTAATTTTCGACCTGAAAATACGAATTTTTCACAAAAAAGTTAAATTTTCAACAAAAAATTAATTTTTGATCGTAAACGATTAATTTTTAATCAAACATTTGCATTGTTAACCAAAAAAATTGATTTTCTACGAAAAAGATGAATTTTTAACGAGATATTACATTTTTAATTGAAACAGATTAATTTTTAACCAAATAGTTGCATTTTTAACCAAACAATTTTATTTTATAACAAAAAAATATAAATTTTCAACAAAATACATACATTTCCAACCAAATAGTTAAATTTTGTACTGAATTGTTTCGCTTTCGATCTGAAAATACGAATTTTTCACAAAAAAAATTAAATTTTCAACAAAAAATTAATTTTTGATCGTAAACGAATAATTTTTAATCAAACAGTTGGATTTTTAACAAAAAAATTGATTTTCTACGAAAAAGATGAATTTTTAACGAGAAATTAAATTTTGAATTGGAACAGATTAATTTTTAACCAAATAGTTGCATTTTTAACCAAACAAATTCATTTTCTAATAAAAAAAAAAGTTTTTAACAATATACATAAATTTTCAACCAAGTTGTTAACTTTTGTACTAAATTGTTTAATTTTCAAGCTGAAAATACGGATTTTTTACAAAAAACTTAAATTTTCAACGAAGAAGATGAATTTTCAACGAGAAATTAAATTTTGAATTGAAACGGATTAATTTTTAACCAAATAGTTGCATTTTTAACCAAACAAATTTATTTTCTAACAAAAAAAAAGTTTTCAACAAAATACATTAATTTTCAACCAAATAGTTAAATGTTGTACTGAATTGTTTAATTTTTGATCTGAAAATGCGAATTTTTCACAAAACAGTTGAATTTTTAACAAAAAATGTCATTGTCAATCGAAACAGATTAATTTTTAACCAAACATTTGCATTTTTAACCAAATTCGAAATGTTCTACAAAGCAGTTGAATTTTCAACCCGAAAAAGTGAATTTAAAAAAAATTATTTTTTAATCGAAATAGATTAATTTTTAACCAGGCAGATGCATTTTTAACCAGAAAAGGTGAAGCTTCTGCAGAAAGAGATGAACTTTTAAGCCAAAGATGAATATTAAACAAAATAGTTGAATTTTGAATTAAATAAAAAATGTTAGTTGAACTTTCAACCAACAAATAAAAGTCAACATTATAATTGTTTACGGAAATTCCTTGTCCTAATTGTCAAAATTGAATTTCCTCCTGAATTTGCCTATCACAAAATCAAAATTAAAATTATTTTCGAAAATTCCGCGTTACAAGTCTGGATAATTGTAATTCTTGACATGAATTTTTCAAATATTTCTTTGATTTGTTTCCTGTTCCACAGTAAAAACTATAATTCCCTCTTACAATTCAGGATAATTGTAATTTTTTACATGATTAAAAAAAATGCTTCAATTTATTCCCTGGTCCAAAGTTAAAATTATAATTCTTTACGAAAATTCCCTGACCCAATTGTCAAAATGGAAGTTTCTACTAAAATGGCCTGTCCCAAACTCAAAATTTTAATTATTTTCAAAAATTCGCTGTTACAGGTCAGAATAATTGTAATTGCTTACGTGAATTTTTTTTTAATTTCTTTTATTTATTCTTGTCCCAAAGTCAGAATTATAATTCTTTTAGGAACTTGTCTGTCCCAAAGTCAAAAATATAATTCTTTTCGAAATGTCCCAGAGTAAAAAATTATAGTTATTTTCAAAAATTCTCAGTTCCGAATAAAAATTATAATTCTTTCGTACAAATTTTCTGTTCCAAATCAGAATCATAATTCTCTTCTAAAATTCCCTGTTCAAAATCGGAATTGTAATTATTTTGGAAAATTTGCTATTCCAAGTGAAAATTATGATTTTTTTACAAATTCCCTGTCCCAACTCAGAATTAAATTAATAAAATCTATTTCTCTGTCAGGTAGACACCCTTTAATTATGTATTGATTGCTAATTAATAATTACCGATAATCTTGACAATTTTTGATAATCTCGGAATAATTTTTAGATCGAGAAAGCCAAGTTGAATCCAACTTACCCCTTTTTACTGCCCAAGTCCTACAAAAACTACGCTGGATATTCTCCTCTATTTGAAAAAAGTAAAATGCATAATGTTAAATGCCAAGTTCTGAGATCTGTAAGTTCATGGTCTGCTGGATTTTTAGAAGCGGATACGATTGAGCAGAGTATTCACGAGGCTTATATTCACGCAATCAGCAACGCACAACGGTAACCAATTTTTCTTGAATTATTATTTAAATAATTAGTGTTTTTGAACATATTTAATTTTTCTTGTATTTTTAAAAATTCAAGGGGGTAGGTCTCAAGTCCTGTGATGTATTATATAAATAATATTCATAGAATTTAGTTGTTTTTTTTTTAGTTTAAAATATGTTTCAAGGTGGACCAATTTTTGTCCAAAAAATCCTACAAGAAAAGTAGAAATTAAAATCCACACTTTTTAATAATGGCAGACTCAGTTTTTTAATCAAAGAATTCTGTGTCAAAAAAATCTAAAGAATTCTACGTCACGCTATTTTGAAAACTTCTTTAATTCCTTCCGATTTAATTTGATAAACGCTTTTGAAAATTTCATCGAAATAAATAAATTGGCAACTAAAAAAAATGTATAACAAATAATGAAATAGTTCAATTTTCAGTTAAAAAAATAATTTTAAACCAACAAAAGCGGCTTCAACAAAATACTTAAATTTTCAATAACAGATAATGAATTTTAAATCAAAAAGATACATTTTCAAACAAGAAGATTAATTTTCTACAAAAAAAAGTAAAATTTTCAATAGAATAGTTGAATTTTTAGCCATAGAGATCAATTTTCAACTAAAGTAATGAATTTTCAACCAAAAAAGTTACTCTTAAAACAGGGAAAATAGGGTGATTTTTCACAAAAATAGAGAAATAAATTCTTTTATATAAAATGAATGCATAGGTACTATATTGAATTCAATATAAAAAGCTTAAGATCTGAAGTCGAAATATATTCCATTTCCAACAAAATAGTTGAATTTTCAACAAAAGGATTAACTTTCTAACAAAAAAATGAATTTTCAACAAAAGAGTTGAGTTTAAAGCTAAAAAATCGAATTTTTTAGAAACCACTTGACTTTTCAACCAAGAAAGATGATTTTTCAGCAAAATATTTGAATTTTCAAGAAACAAAATTATTCCAGACAGTTGCAGTTTTAATCAAATAGTCGAATTTTCAACAAAATAGTTGAATTTTCAACTAAATATTTCAAGTTCTAACTAAAAGAGGTAAATTTTGTACTAAACGAAAACGAATTTTCAAAAAAATTGTGAAATTTTTAACAAAAAAGTAAATAAATTTTCAACCAAAAATGGAATAGTGAAATTTTCAGACAACAAAATTGAATTTCCAACAATATATACAATTTTCAACAAAAGAAGTGAATTTTTAACTAAAAAAGAAAACATTTTCAACAAAAAGTGGAATAGTTAAATTGTCCATTAAAAAAATTAATTTTCAAAGAAAAAAAAAACTTTCAATAAAATAGAACCATAAAAAGGAGGTTTGAACAAAATACTTACATTTTTTACCAAAAATAATGAATTTTCAAACAAGAAGATTCATTTTCTACCAAAAAGTCGACGTTTTAACTGAAAAATTAATTTTTAACAAAAAAAAGCGAAATTTTCAGCCATAGAGATGAATTTTCAACTAAAGTAATCAATCTTGAACCAAAAAAATTACTTTTTAACAAAGTAGTGTGACTTTCAAACAAAAAGATGAATTTTCAACAAAAAATTGAATTTTTGATATTCCAACAAAAACAGATTTTAAATATTTTAATAATAAATAAAAAACAGTTGAATTTAAACTAAAAAGACGAACTTTAAATGAAATACTAAATTTTTAAGTTCAAAAATTAATTTATAATAAAAAGATTTCAAATTTTCAATAAAATAGTTCAATTTTCATCGAAAGAAATGAATTTGCAACTAAACCAAAAATTTATAACAAAAAATGAAATAGTTCAATTTTAAATTTAAAGAATAATTTTAAACCAAAAAAAAAAGTTTCAACAAAATATCAAGTTGTTAACTTTTGTACTAAATTGTTTAATTTTCTAGCTGAAAATACGATTTTTTTACAAAACAGTTAAAATTCTCAACAAAAAATTTAATTTTTGATCGTAAACGATTAATTTTTAATCAAACAGTTGCATTTTTAACCAACAAAATTTATTTTTTAACAAAAGAAGATGAATTTTCAACAGAATACATCAATTTTCAACCAAATAGTTAAATTTTGTACTTAATTGTTTAATTTTCGTTCTGAAAATACGAATTTTTCACAAAACAGTTGAATTTTTAACAAAAAATTTCATTTTTAATCGAAACAGATTAATTTTTAACCAAACAGTTGCATTTTTAACCAAATACGAATTTTCTACAAAGCAGTTGAATTTTCAACCCGAAAAAGTGAATTAAAAAAAAAAAATTTGATTGAAATAGATTAATTTTTAACCATGCAGTTGCATTTTTAATCAAATAGTCGGATTTTCAACAAAATAAATAAAATTTCAACCAAATAGTTGAACTTCAAGCAAAAGGGACGAATTTTCAACAAAATAGTTGAATTTTCAACCTACAAATATAAATTTGTAACCCAATAGTTGACAAAAAATTAATCATCAATTAAACAGTCGCATGTAAAATTAGATAGTTGAACTTAGAAGCAAAATGGACAAATTTTCAACAAAATTGTCGAATTTTCAACTGAATACTTGAATTTTCATGCCAAAAGACGAAGTTTTTAAAAGACAGTTGAATTTTCAATCCGAAGGTTAAATTTCATCAAAAAAGTTAATTTTAAACCAAATAGTTGAATATTTAACCAGAAACGATGAATATTCAACCAAGAATGGAATAGTTGAATTTTCAATCAAGAAATATAATTTCCTACCAAAAAGGACGAATTTCAAACAAAATAGTTAAATTTTTAGTTCAAACAATTAATTTTCAACACAAAACAAAACGAAAAAAATTACTTTTTAACAAAATAGTGTAACTTTCAATCAAAAAAGATGAATTTTCAACAAAAAATCGAATATTTGATATTCCAACAAAAACAGATTTTAAATATTTTAATAATAAATAAAAAATAGTTGAATTCAAACTAAAAAGACGAACTTTAAATGAAATACTTAATTTTTAACAAACAAAAAAAAAAAAATTTTCAATAAAGTAGTTAAATTTTAATCGAAAGAAATTAATTTGTAAGAAAAAATGAAATAGTTCAATTTTCAGTCAAAAAAGTAAATTTTAAACCAAAAAAAAAGGGTTTCAACAAAATAGTTAAATTTTCTATAAAAAATAATGCATTTTCAACCAAAAAGATACATTTTCAAACAAGAAGATTAATTTTCTACCAAAAAGTCGAATTTTCAACAAAAAATTAATTTTTATTCCAGACAGTTGCATTTTTAATCAAATAGTCGAATTTTCAACAAAATAAATAAATTTTCAACCAAATAGTTGAACTTGGAAGCAAAATGGACGAATTTTCAACAAAATAGTTGAATTTTCATCTGAATACTTGAACTTTCATGCCAAAATTTGCAAGTAAAAAAATTGATTTTCAAGAAAATAGACTAATAAAATGAATTTTTAACAAAATATTTCAACTTTTAACCAAGGAGTTGAATTTTCAATCAAGAAAAATAATTTCCTAACAAAAAGGACGAATTTCAAACAAAATAGTTAAATTTTTAGTTCAAACAATTAATTTTCAACAAAAAACAAAACGAAAAAAATTAATTTTAACAAAATAGTGTAACTTTCAATTAAAAAAGATGAATTTTTAGCAAAAAATTGAATATTTGATATTCCAACAAAAACAGATTTTTAATATTTTAATAATAAATAAAAAGTAGTTGAATTTAAACTAAAAAGACGAACTTTAAATGAAATACTTAATTTTTCAGTTCAAAAATTAATTGTTAACAAAAAAAAAATCAAATTTTCAATAAAATAGTTGAATTTTAATCGAAAGAAATGACTTTGCAACTAAAAAAAAAATTGGTAAGAAAAAATTATTTAGTTCAATTTTCAGTTGAAAAAATAATTTTAATCAAAAAAAAGCGGTTTCAACAAAATAGTTAAATTTTCGATAAAAAATAATGAATTTTCAACCAAAAAGATAAATTTTCAATCAAAAAGATTAATTTTCCACCAAAAAGTCGAATTTTCAACAAAAAATTAATTTTTATTCCAGACAGTTGAATTTTATGGTAAATCCGAAGGTTAAATTTCATCAAAAACGTTAATTTTAAACCAAATAGTTGAATATTTAACCAAAAACGATCAATATTCAACAAAGAATGAAATACTTGAATTTGCAAATAAAATAATTGATTTTCAAGAAAATAGTTAAATTTTAATCCAAAAAGATTGATCTTCGACTAATAAAATGAATTTTTAACCAAATATTTCAACTTTTAACCAAGGAGTTGAATCTTCAGTCAAGAAAAATAATTTCCTACCAAAAAGGACGAATTTCAAACAAAATACATAAATTTTCAACCAGATCATTGAAGTTTTAATTGAAAATGATCTTTTTTCAATTAATAATTGAAGGTAAATTTTTAGTTCAAACAGTTAATTTTCAACACAGAACAAAACGAATTTTCAACTAAAAATTATCAAGTTTTAACAAATAATGGAGTAGTTAAATTTTCAATTAAAAAAATGAACTTTCAGCCAACTAAAGATCGAATTTAGAACAAAATAGTTAAATTTCCAACCAATGGAATTAATGTTTGACAAAGTAGTTCAACTTTCTACCAAGCAGTTAAATTTTCAATCAGGAAGATGAATTCTCTAATAAAAAGACTAAAAAGGATTGTTTAATTTTCAACTAAAAACTATCAGTTTTCAACCAAAAATGGAATAGTTTAATTTTCAGATAAGAAAATTATTTTTCTACCGAAAAGAAACTAATTTTTAATCAGATCCTTGAATTTTCTAGCCAAAAATACGAATTTTTTAGAAGTCACTTGAATTTTCAATCCGAAAGGACGATTTTTCAAATCGAAACTATGAGTTTTCAGCCAAAAAGTTAACTTTCAACCAAGAAGTTACTTCTCAACCAAATAGTTAAATGTCCTACAAAAATAATAGAATTTTTGACGCAAAAAAATGAATTTTGAACGAAACTGTTGAACTTTCAAGCCAAAAAGACGCATATTCTACAAAAATTTTGAATTTCAGACCCCAAAATATGAATTTTTAACAAAAAAGTTAATTTACAACCAAACAGCAGAATTTAAAACCAAAAACGATCCATTTTCTTTCAGCAATGGAATAGTTGAATTTGCATTCGAAAAAATTAATTTTCAATAACAAAAACAGAAAATTTTTTAACAAAGTAGTTCAACTTTCCACCACGAAATTCAATTTTTAATCAGGAAGATTAATTTTCTACCAAAAGAGACAAATTTACAACAAAATACCTCAAAATTATCAATTTTCAACCAGTAATGGAATAGTTACATTTTCAGTTGAAAAAAGCAATTTTTAACCAAAAAAGAACGATTTTTCGACAAAATATTTCAATTTTCAACCTAAGTGATGAATTTTCAAATAAAATCATGAATCTTCAACTGGAATATTTAAATTTTTAACCAAAAAGATGAATTTTCAGTCAAAAAGTTGTATTTTTAATAAAAAAAAAATTATTTTATCACAAAAAAAGATGAATTTTCAACAAAATATATAAATGTTCAACCAAAGAGTTAACTGTTTTACTAAATTGTTTAATTTTCGAGCTGAAAATACGAATTTTTCACAAAAAAGTTAAATTTTCAACAAAAATTTAATTTTTGATCGTAAACGATTAATTTTTAACCAAATAGTTGCATTTTTAACCAAACAAATCTATTTTATAACAAAAAAGTATAAATTTTCAACAAAATACATGAATTTTCAACCAAATAGTTAAATTTTGTACTAAATTGTTTAATTTTCGATCTGAAAATAAGAATTTTTCACAAAACAGTTGAATTTTTAACAAAAAATTTCATTTTCAATCGAAGCTTAAAAGTGAAAACTATAATTGTTTACGGAAATTCCTTGTCCTAATTGTCAAGATTGAATTTTCTCCTAAATTTGCCTGTCCCAAGATCAAAATTAAAATTATTTTCGAAAATTACCTAGTATAAGTCAGGAACATTGTAATTAATTAAAGAATACAAATCTTCAACCAAATAGTTGAATTTTGAACTAAAAAAATAATAATTTTCAGCCGAAAATGGAATAGTATCATTTTTAGTTTAAAAATTTAATTTTAAACCAAAGATGAGAGTTTTCAAATAAAACATTGAATCTTCAACTGAAATAGTTGAATTTTCAAACAAAAAAATTATTTGTTACTAAAAAAGATAAATTCGCAACCAAAACTTAAATGATCAAATTTCAAGTTAAAACATTTAATGTTTTGTTTAACCTTCAACTAATAGAATGCATTTTTAACAAAGTAGTTCAACTTTCCACCAAGCAATTCAATTTTTAATCAGGTGATTAATTTTCTACCAAAAGAGACAATTTACAAAAAATACCTAAAAATTATCAATTTTCAACCTTTAATGGAATAGTCACATTTTCAGTTGAAAAAATCAATTTTTAACCAAAAAAAGAACGATTTTTCGACAAAATATTTCAATTTTCAACCTAAGTGATGAATTTTCAAATAAAGTCATGAATTTTCAACTGGAATATTGACATTTTGAACCAAAAAGATGAATTTCCAACCGAAAAGTTGAATTTTTAAACAAGAAGATTAATTTTCAAATAAAAATATTAATTTTGTACCAAAAAAATACAATTTTTCAACAAAATACATGAATTTTTAATGAAATAGTTGCATTTTTAATTAAAGAATACAAATCTTCAACCAAATAGTTGAATTTTGAACTAAAAAAATAATAATTTTCAACCGAAAATGGAATAGTATCATTTTTAGTTTAAAAGTTTAATTTTAAACCAAACTAAAACAATGAATCTTCAACTGAAATAGTTGAATTTTCAAACAAAAAAATTACTTTTTACTAAAAAAGATAAATTGTCAACCAAATCTTAAATGATTAAATTTCAAGTTAAAAAAATGAATGTTTCATTTAACCTTCTACTAACAGAATGAATTTTTAACAAAGTAGTTCAACTTTCCACCAAGCAATTACATTTTTAATCGGGAAGATTAATTTTCTACCAAAAGAGACAAGTTTACAACAAAATACCTAAAAATTCTAAATTTTCAATGAGTAATGGCATAGTTACATTTTTAGTAGAAAAAAGCCATTTTTAACCCAAAAAAAGAACGCTTTTTCGACAAAATAGTTGAATCTGGAACCAAAAAATAGTTGGATTTCCTTATTGTGTTCTATTAATTCAGTTCGCATTCAAGCGAAAAAATGGGAAAAAAGAACAATTTCTTGAAAACAGGAGAAAGAAGATGACTTCTTTAAAAAAAAGAGTAAATAGAGAAATAGAGGAAAGAGTATCAAGTCTCTATATAGATAGTTATAAAATAAAGTCACTAATTTTAATTTTTTCAAGAATTTACAGAAATTATTATTTTTACGTCATAAATCGTCACAAAACCTAATACACCCCCCCCCCCCCCTCCTGAGAGTGTGACGTAGTTTTTGAATGGTCCCTTACTTAATTTTTGTCTTTTACAGGTATATTTATATCGAAAATCAGTTTTTCATTACCCTTGCAAATGTGGAAAGTACGACAGTAAAAAATCGAATCGGCGAAACCTTGTTGAAGAGGATACTAAGAGCTCATAGGGAAGGTTCAGTTTTTCGAGTTTTTGTTGTGATGCCACTACTGCCTGGATTTGAAGGAGAAGTTGGAGGAGCAACCGGAACAGCTCTTCATGCGATTACCCACTGGAATTACGCCTCTATATCCAGGTAGATATCAAAATTTTGTAGACTGAAGACACTATTTTCGAATAAAAAAAAACAAATTTTCATTCAAGAAAGATTTTTCAGTCAATAAGGACCAAAATTTCATCAAAAATGTTGAATTTTCAAGCCATAAACATAAGATTTCAACAAAATAGTTGAATCCCTGGTGGAAAATTTTTTACAAAAAAGTACAGAAAACTAAAACTATTTTCAGAGGAATCTACAAATAAATACAATAAATTACCACCAAAATTACAGGAAAGTACAACTTTTTTTTTCTATTATTGAGACGATTTTTGTACTTTTTTTGTATTTTTTTGTACACTGTTGTATTTTAGTGTAGTTTTAATTTTCTACAAGAATCTACAGGAATTTACAGCTTTTGCAGACAAAAAGTTGTTCTTTTTCGACCTAGAATGAAAAGTATTTAAAATATTGCAATGAGGAAATTTTAAATTGGGATGTGTACATGATCGGTATTACAAAAAAGCTTCCATGTTTAAATTTTAAGGGAATGGTAGAATATTCGAAGACAATAATGATTAATTGTTATTTAAAAAAAAAACCTTACGTTCGAAGTTTTTTTTAGTTATATAGCAATCGATTGGACACCATATATGTCATTTAAAATTATGGCAATGCAATATTTTTAATATTTCTTATCCTAGGTCGAAAAAGAACCATTTTTTGACTGCAAATCAAAATTGAACAATTGATCACGGCCATTGAAATTAAAAGATTCGAACTCTTGAAAATAAATTTTTTGTTATTTGAAGTTATAAAAACTGAACCGCAAATTAAAAAATTCAAAGTGGAATACTTTCGAATTTGTAACTTTTCAAATTAAAGAATGAATAAAAAAATATATATTTTCCAAATTATGTCATTTTAAGCAATTTTAAGTTAGAAACATTTGAAATTTTTAAACATTTAAAATTTTCCAGAAATCTAATAATAATTTTATTATCTTGGAACTCGAACTTTCCCAACAAATTTTGGAAAATCTTGCAAAAGTTAAAAAATTACCTTAAAATAAACCAGATTCTTTTTTGAAAATTTTGGAAATCTTCTTAAATTAATTAATTTTTTGTTCTAAAATATAACAGAAATTTTAACGTCTTTTCAGACTAGATGGAAATATGAATTAAAAATTATTTTAATTAATTTTTTTTCTGAAAAAAAGATCTTCTCCTTTCGCTCCGCTGGGAATCGAACTACAGAACTTCCGATTTCCGGTCGGGTGCTTTCTCATTAATCTACTAGAGAGATCGAGGGAAGAAACTTTTTTTCAGAAAATACACGCAATATTTTGCAAGGTGGTACATATCAAATTTTTCCAGAAATCTGTATTATCATCAGAGAATAACAGAAATTTTAAACGTCTTTTCAGATTAGATGGAAATATGATTTAAAAATTATTTGAATACATTTTTTTTTTCTGAAAAAAGATCTTCTTATGTGTGTATTTTCTGAAAAAAAGTTTCTTCTCTCGATCTCTCTAATAGCTTAATGGGAAAGCACCCGACCGGCAATCGGAAGTTCTGAGGTTCGATTCCCAGCGGAGCGAAAGATCTTTTTTCAGAAAAAAAATTAATTAAAATAGTTTTTAATTCATATTTCCCTCTAGTCTGAAAAGACGTTAAAAATTTCTGTTATTCTCTGATGATAATACAGATCCCTAGAAAAATATTCTTAAATATTCTTCTTAAATTAATTTAAAAAAAAAATTATTGTTAGTGTTGGAAAGTTATTCATGCAATAAACAACTACAGGTGTAAATAGTCAGTGTATATTTATTAAATGAAGAATGCTGAGGAAAAATTAATCTGCTCGTTACAAGTGACGCAGTCAACTTGGTCAGAGTTCGCAGTGTCTCACTCATTGCACACAGATTTGAGAGGGCCTGACAGGACCTTTTCTAGAAGGAAAAGCGAGGGTGGGAGGAAATTTAGGTACAGATTGAACAGATGTTTTCCGGCGGATACACCAAGGGCAAAAACAGTTTTGTACACTCTACAGAAAATTCCATTCAAAGTACTAATACTATGTGTCGCAGAAATATTCAACAGTTAGTTTTTCTATAAATTTTGATACAAACATTTTATTCATTTGAAACCCTTAAAAATGCTTAAGAAGTTTATAAATTTTGTGTTCGACATCTTAAAAAATCTACATTGTGTTTTAAATGTTTTGACATCTTTTCACGTTTCAAATTATTTTGGAATCTTTTCAAAACTTCTGAATATATTTTAAACTTACTCGATTATTTTATAAATCAATAATGGTTTAATTGTTATTTATTATTCAAAAATTTATTACAATCTTTTTAAATCTTCTCTTAAAATTAATTTTTCAAAATGAAAAATCATTTTAGATTTTCCCAGCATAGGTTAGGATTTTTTTTTATTTTCTCAAAACCTTTAAAGATCAATATAAAGCTTCAAAATTTTATTTCGAAATCTTCAAAAATCTAAATTTAGTTTTTTATTTTTCGAAATCTTTTTCAGTTTTGAATTAAGTTTGAATCTTCTCAAAACCGAGCTCAAAACCGGTAAATAAAGTTCAAAGTTTTAATTCAACACTCTGAAATATTAACGATTCAAGGCTTTTCATTTCAAATAATTCAGTTTAAAATGATTTAGTTTTTAATATTCGATTTATAATTGCTCATTTTAAACATAAAGTAAAATATTGCTTAAAATTCAAAAAAATGTCTTACTTAATTAAAAAATTTCAAATTAAATGGGTTAAAAATGGAATATTTTAGATTAAAACAATATTACAGTAAAGATTAGTAATTTTCTACAACGTAAAATTAAAAGTATTTTTATGACGTCAAACGCCCAAATTAAAAAAATGTAAAATTCTGTACTTTTCTGTAATAGCTTGTAGATTTTCATAACAAAGTAAACAAAATATTAATAAAAAGTCATACACACTTTTGAATTGTAGAAACTTGTACTATATTGTTAACTTTTTTACTTTTCTACAAGAAAATATCAGAAAAAATTAGCTATTTGTATTTAACTGTATTTTTTTGTTAAATTTTGTACATTTATTACAAAAAAGTACATGATTTAACAAAAAATACATTTGCAGAAATGTTATACTTTCTTGTAAAAAATTGTTCTACCAGGGATGTTCAAACAAATAGTTGAATTTTCAACCAAAAATATGAACTTTCAACCAAGGAGATTAATTATCTACTAAACAGGCGAATTTTCAACAAAATACATACATTTTTAACCAAATAATTGAATTTTAAACCAAGAAGATTATCTTTCTTCTAGAAAAGAAGAATTTTCAACAAATTACATAAATTTGCAACTAAATGCTTTGAACAATGGATGTGATGCTAGTCCAAATTTGATTTGATTAATTTTCTTTTTCTTTCGTATCTATCATTTTTTAACTAAATATTTGAATTTTTGAACCAAGAAAGATCAATTTTTAACAAAAAATACAGTAGATAAATTTTCATTTAAAAAAAAAACAAATTTTCTACGTAACAGTTTAATTTTGTACTAAATAGTGGAATTTTATACCAAATTGTTGAACTTTCAAGCCAGAAAGACAAAGTTTCTATAAAACAGTTATATTTTTAACCCTCAAATATGAATTTTCGCCCAAAAAGTTAATTGGCAACCACTCAGTTGAATTTTCAACAAACCAGTTAAATTTCCAGTTAAAAAAATTACTTTTGAACCAAAAAAAAGGAATTTTTACCTAAAATTGTGAGTCTTTAACAGAAAAAAATGAAATTTTGAGACTGTAGTTTAACTTTCAACCGAGGAGTTGAATTTTAAACCTAAAAATGTGAATTTTCAACGAAAAATGTATTTTTTTATATTTCAACAAAAAAATGTTTTAGTTAAAAATACGAAAACAGTGGGATTTAATCAACAAAGTCGAATTTTCAACGAAATACTTGATCTTTAACCAAAAAGACGACTTTTCAACCAAACACACAAATTTTCTATCAAATTGAATTTTCAACCCAGATGATTAATTTTCTACCAAAAAAGACGAATTTTAAACAAATTACATACATTTTCAACTAAATACTTTGAATAATTGATATGATGTTAGTCAAAGTTTGATATCATAAATTTTTAGTTTATATATATATATTTTTGTCTATCATTTTTGTACGAAATATATGAATTTTCAAACCAAAAATAAAGTAAATAAATCTTTATGGAGAATTAATTTTCAATTAAAAGAAACTAATTTTCTGCATAATAGTTTAATTTGGTACCAAGTAGTTGAATTTTATACCAAATTGTTGAATTTTCAAGCCAAAAAGACGAATTTTCTATAAAACACTTTAATTTTGAACCCTAAAGTATGAATTTTCAACAATAAAGTTCATTTGCATCCAATCAGTTGAAAAAATTACTTTTTAACAACAAAAAAAGGTATTTCCAACTAAAATTATGAATCTTCAACAAAAAAAAATGAACTTTTAAGAAAGAAGTTCAACTTTCAACCAGGGAGTTGAATTTTCAATCTAGAAAGATGAACTTTTAACTAAAAATGTAATAGCTTATATTTCAACAAAAAAGATTTCAATAAAAAAACAGTTGGATCAAACTAAAAAAGATGAATTTTCAACAAAATACTTGATTTTGACCTAAAAAATTGATTTACTACAAAAAAAGTAGTATTTTCAACAAAATACATACATTTTGAAGCTAATAGTTGAATTTTCAACCAAGAAAATTAATTTTCTACCAAAAAAGACGTATTTTCAAGAAATTATGTCCAAATTTTCGAATTTTCTAGATAGCAGTTTAATTTTGTACCAAATAGTTGAATTTTATACCAAATTGTTGAATTTATAACCAAAAAGACGAAGTTTCTATAAAACAGTTGAATTTTTAACGCGAGAATATGAATTTTCAACAGAAAAGTTCATTTACAAAAAGTCAGTTGAATTTTCAACAAAATAGTTAAGTTTTCGGTTAAGGAATTACTTTTTAACAAAACAAAAACATGAATTTTCAACTAAAATTATGAATCTTTAAACAAAAAAATGAACTTTCAAGAAAGTAGTTCGACTGTCAACCAATGAGTTGCATTTTTAACAAAAAAAATTTATTTTCTGTCGAAAAAGACGAATTTTCAAGAAAATACATAAATTTTCAACCGCATAGTTAAATTTTGTACTAAATTGTTTAATTTTCGAGCTGAAAATACGATTTTTTTATAAAACAGTTAAATATATAACAAAAAATTCAATTTTCAATCGTAACAGATTAATTTTTAATCAAACAGTTGAATTTTTAACCAAAAAAATGTATTTTATATCTAAAAAGATGCATTTTTAACAAAATACATACATTTTGTCAACCCAAAAATGTGAATTTTGAGCGAAAAGTTAAATTTTTAATCGAAACAGCTTAAATTTTTAACCAAACAGTGGCATTTTTAACAAAAAAATTATTTTCTACGACAAAAGACGAATTTTCAACAAAACACATAAATTTTCAACCAAATAGTTAATTTTTCTACTTATTAGAACTTAAACCCAATAAGAAAATCCAACTACATTTTTGGGTAAAAATTCATTTTTTTATTGAAAAGGCGACTTTTATATTTTTGGTTCGGAATTCATCTCCTTTGATTAAAAATTCTACTATTTGGCTGAAAATTTAATTATTTTTTTATAAATGAAATTGAGCTATTTTGACGAAAATTCGTTTTATGATTGGTTGAAAATAAATTTTTGAAACTATCATTTAAACTATTCTATTTATGGTTTAAAACTTATCTTTTTCAGTTAAAAATTTATCTTTTCCATTTAAAAATCTAACTGTTCGGCTAAAAATCTATCTTTTTTAGTTGAAAGTTCAACTTTTTAGTTGAAAATTTTGCTTTTAAATGAACCTTCATGTTAAAAATTCTACTGTTTTGTAGATAATTCCTCTTATTGGCTTTAAAATTAAGTACAATTTGTTGAAAATTCATGTATTTTGTTCAAAATTCGTCTTTTTTGGTAGAACATTTATCTTCTTGGCCGAAAATTTATTTTTTTTGTTGTTGAAAATTTAACAACGTTGTTAAACATTCTTTTTTTTTAAATTATGTTTTTTTATCTGCAAATTTAAATATTCCATTTTTGGTTAAATATTCATCCTGTATATTTTATAAGTTAAAACTTCAACTATTTGGTAGAAAATTCATATATTTTTTTGTAAAGTCGTATTTTTGGGAAGAAAATTAATCTTCTTTGTTGAAAATTCAACTGTCTAGTTGAAAAGTCTACTATTTCGTTGGAAATTTATAGATTTTGTTAAAACTTTATCTTTTTTAGTAGAAAATTATTCTTGTTTGTTGAAAGTCTAACTTTTTGGTGGAGAATTCAATTATTTTTTTCAAAATTCATCTTTTCCGATTTAAAAGTCCAATTTTTTCTGAAATATTCGAATTTTTAGCTGTAAACATTTACTTTTTTTGTTGAAAATTCATCTTTCATGGTAGAAAAGTCATTTTTCTTGAGTGAAAATGAAATTTTTTGATGAAAATTCAACTGTCTTCTACAAAATTTGTCTTCTTGTCTTGAAAAATCAAATATTGGATTAAATTTCACTCTTTTTTGTTTGAAAATTCAACTATGTAGTTAAAAATTTAGCCTTTTGGCTTGAAAATTCATCTTTTATGGTAGAGAGGTCGTCCTTCCTGGTTGAAAATTCATCTTTCGTGATTGAAAAGTAACTTTTTTGTTAAAAATTCAACTGTCTTCGAAAAAAGTCGTCTTTTTGGCTGGAAATTAATCTTTTTTTGAAAATTCGTCTTTTTGTGTTGAAAATTCATCTTTTCATAGTTAGGAAATTTTCGATAAACTAAAGTTGAAGTTAATTTTATTATTATGGTTAAAAATCGCAACTATTTGGTTGAAAATTAATCTGTTTTGGTTGAGGAGTCAAATTATTTTGTTGAAAATTTATCTTTTTTTTTGTTAAATTTATGACTATTTACCTTCTAAGACTATTTTTGGTATAAAATTAGTTTTTTCTTCTTTAGAATTAATTTTTTTATCTGAAAATGTAACTTTCCATTTTTAGTTGTAAATGTATCTGTTTTAAGTGAAAATTAAACTATTTTGTTGAAAATTCGTTTCTTTTTGGGTTGAAAATTTATTTTACTGAGTGAAAATTTAACTATTTTATTTTTTGTAGAGAATTTATCCTTTTATCTGAAAATTCATGTATTTGGTTAAAAATTAAAATTTTTTTAGTTGAAGATTCATCATTTTAGTTAAATATTCACTTTAAATATTCCATTTTTGTGTGGAAACTTTACATTTTTTTATAGAAATGAAATGTTCTTCTTTAAAAAATTATATGTTTTGTAGAAAATTGAGCAATTCTATTTTTTGTTAAGAATTCATTTCTTTGGTTGAAAAAAAACTATCTAGTTGAAAATTCGTTTTTTTTTTGGTCGAACATTTATTTTTCTAACATTTTAACTATTTTAATTTTGGTTGAAAATTGATCTTTTTTAGGTGAAAATTTATTTACTTTGTTGAAAATGAGTCTTTTTTGGTAGACAATTAATCTTTTGGATTGAAAATTCAACTAACTATTGGGTTGAAAATTCGTATTTTTAGTATTTTTAACCAATGAAATGAATTTTCAACTCAAATGATGAATCTTTAATCGAAAAATATGAATTTTTAATCTAATAGTTGAATTGTCAACCAAAAAGATTAATTTTCTACTAAAAAAGACACATTTTTAATAAAGTACATGAATATTTATCTAAAAAATCCCAATTTTCAACCAAAATTATAATGTAGTTAAAATGTTAGAAACATAGATCATCAAACAAAAAGCAACCGAAACGAATTGTCAAGAAAATAGTTTGTTTTTTTTCACAAAAAAAAAATGATTCTCAACAAAAGAATTAAATATTAAACCCAAAAGATGAATTTTCTACGAAAAAAAGATACAGTTTCACAAAAATATATACATTTTTAACTAAAAAAGATAAATTTACAAACGAAAAATAGTTAAATTTGCAGTTAGAAAAGTAAATCACGCCTAGCTTGAACCAATTTTCACTGAAATGAACTTTGCCTGTCCAAGTTGCCTCGAAATTTCATTTTGGAGATGTCTTCCGACTATTTTAAGCCTAAAATTAAAAAAATCGTTAGGGTCCTTTTTAAAATAACTCATTTTTTGACAGTTTATAGACCATTTATCATGTATATTTCTTGGAGAAAAAGTCATATGTGATATTTTTTTGGCCTAAACCCTGTAATTTGGTGACCAAAAAAAACTGCTAAATGCTCAATATCGAGTGACCTTCGGAACGCTTTTAAAATGTTGGAAAAGTGAAAAAAAATAGTTTTTTGAAAATTTCTCGTCACGGGTACGTCGCACAACTTGAGTCTATGATTAAAAAAGAAAGTAGACAAAATTCCTAAAAAAAACTAAAAAAAACAATATCGTAACACTAATAGTTTAGAAGATATGGCCTGTAAAAGGGATTTTTCAGTGAAATTTTTTTCTAAAATTTTAGTTTTTGTGAAATATCTTTTTCTCTGTAGGTTCTACATGAAAATTGATTGGTAATAAATAAAAGCAGGTCAAATTATCTGCAAAACCAAAAAAAAAACTTTGCTCTAGCTCTAATATTACCGCAATTAGAGCCGTTCAAAGTTGACACATTTTATTGCACTCTATTTGACACTAAGTTATTCTAAATAAATTGCTTCCTGTGCAATTGAGGTGTAAAATAGTTGGTGTACAAGTAAAGATGTATCGAATTTCCTGAAAAAGAAGAAAGCTTTTTCTACATAGTTTTAGATTGCCAAATATAGAATTTTCCACTAGCATGTTATGTCAAAATTGTATTTCAAAATTTGCACCGGGAAAAGGTTGGATCAGAATATGATATTCATTTTTAAAAAAATTAGTGTACAGGTTAATGGTATTATTCTGATCCAACCTTTTCCCGGTGCAAATTTTGAAATACAATTTTGACATAACATGCTAGTGGAAAATTCTATATTTGGCAATCTAAAACTATGTAGAAAAAGCTTTCTTCTTTTTCAGGAAATTCGATACATCTTTACTTGTACACCAACTATTTTACACCTCAATTGCACAGGAAGCAATTTATTTAGAATAACTTAGTGTCAAATAGAGTGCAATAAAATGTGTCAACTTTGAACGGCTCTAATTGCGGTAATATTAGAGCTAGAGCAAAGTTTTTTTTTTGGTTTTGCAGATAATTTGACCTGCTTTTATTTATTACCAATCAATTTTCATGTAGAACCTACAGAGAAAAAGATATTTCACAAAAACTAAAATTTTAGAAAAAAATTTCACTGAAAAATCCCTTTTACAGGCCATATCTTCTAAACTATTAGTGTTACGATATTGTTTTTTTTTTAGTTTTTTTAGGAATTTTGTCTACTTTCTTTTTTAATCATAGACTCAAGTTGTACGACGTACCCGTGACGAGAAATTTTCAAAAAACTATTTTTTTTCACTTTTCCAACATTTTAAAAGCGTTCCGAAGGTCACTGGATATTGAGCATTTAGCAGTTTTTTTTGGTCACCAAATTACAGGGTTTAGGCCAAAAAAATATCACATATGACTTTTTCTCCAAGAAATATACATGATAAATGGTCTATAAACTGTCAAAAGATGAGTTATTTTAAAAAGGACCCTAACGATTTTTTTAATTTTAGGCTTAAAATAGTCGGAAGTCATCTCCAAAATGAAATTTCGAGGCAACTTGGACAGGCAAAGTTCATTTCAGTGAAAATTGGTTCAAGCTAGGCGTGAAATGTAAAACAATAAAAACGAGTTTTCAGAAAAATTAATTAATTTTCAGCCAAAAATATAAATTTTCACGCAAAAGTGGAGTAATTACATCTTCAGTTAAAAAAATTAATTTTCAACTAAAAAGAAACGAATTTTCAACCCAAAATTCTTAATAAAAAATAGAATATAATGATTACATTTCTATCAAAAAAGGTCAATTTTCTACAAGAAATGGAACAGTTAAAGTGAATTTTTGAATAAAATTATAAATCTTCAACTAAAAAAAAATTGATTTTTAACCAAATACGTGAATTTTCAACTCAAAAGATAAATTTGCTACCAAAGAAATTAATTTTTAAGCAAAAACATGAAGTTTCAATTAATGAGAGTACTCTCCTACCAAAAAAAGACGGATTTTCAATGAATAGTTCAATTTTCAACTAAAACAGATGCACTTTCAAACTAAAAATAGAATAGTTCAATTTTCAGTAAGAAAATTAATTTTCAAGAAAATTAAAGCAATATTTTAACGAAATAGTATCATTTTTAACCAAGAAGATTGCATTTTTATCAAAAAATTGAACAGTTGCATTTTCAGTTTAAAAAATTAATTCCAAATAAGAAAAAACTAATTTTCAACCAAAAAGATCAATTTTTAACCAATAAGATGAGTTTTCAACCCAAATAGATGAATTTTTAACAAAGTACATGAGTTTTCAACCAAATATTTGAATTTTTAAAGGAATTTCCAACCAAAAAGATGAATTAGTCACCAAGAAGATTAAATATTCTCCCATGAAATTCGAATTTGCAATAAAATATAGGAATTTTTAGACAAATATTTAAATTTTCAACTTAAAAAGATAAATTGTGAACCAAACATGTACGCGTTAAATTTTCAGTTAAAACAATTAATTTTCAACTAGAAAACAAAATTTTCAACAAAATTATTAAATTTCGAACAAAAAAAGGCTTTTCAACTAAATTATGAATCATCAACCAAATAAATGAATTTTTAACAAATTAGTTTCACTTCCAGCTAATTAGTTGAATTTTCTACCAAAAAAGATGAATTCTCAACGATAAACGTGATATTTGATATTTAAGCCAAAAAGGATTTCAATTTTATACAACAAATAGTTGAATTCAACCAAAAAAGATGAATTTTCAACAAAATAGTTTGAATCCTCAACCAAAACAGATTAATTTTCAACCAAAATATAAATTTTCAAGCAAAAAAGGATTAATAACGTTAATGCAAAATAGATTTGGTTTCTAAATATATTTATAATACTTTTTAGTTGGGTATTCAAGTCAAAAAGATAAATTCTCAACCAAAGAATTGAATTTTTCAATAAAATAATGAATCTTTAACCAAAAATATGAATTTTTAACCAAATAGATAGTTGAATTTTCAACCCAAAAGATTAATTTTCTACCAAAAAAAAGACTTATTTTCAATAAAGTACATGAATTTTCATTTAAAAAAGAAATGAGTGTTCAACCAAAATTAGAATAGTTAAAATGTCAGAAAAATAAATTTTCAACCAAAAAAAAAAACGAATTTTCAACAAAATATTTGTTTTTCATAAAAAAAAGGATTGTGTAACCAAAAATAGAAGAATTAAATTTTCAGTTAAGACAATAAATTTTCAATCAAAAAAATGAATTCTCAACACAATAATTCCATTTCAAACTAAAAAAGGTTTTACAAGCCAAAAATATAATATTTGAATTTTCAGTTAGAACAGTAAATTAAAAAAAACTACTAGTTTTCAGACAAATTGAATAATTTTTAACTAAAAATATAAATTTTCAAGCGAAAATGGAATAGTTATATCTTCAGTTTAAAAAATTAATTTCCAACTAAAAAGAAACGAATTTTCAACTAAAGAAACGAAGTTTTTAATAAAATGATGAATCTTCAACCAAGAATATGAATTTTAACCAAATAGTTAGTTGAAGTTTCAACTCAAAAGATTAATTTTCTATCAAAAAAGGCTTATTTTCAACAAAGTACGTGAATTTTCGTCTAAAAAAAATCAATTTTCAACCAAATATTTTTTTTTCAGAAAAAAAAGATGTTTTAACCAAAAATAGAAGAATTAAATTTTCTACTAAAAACAAACGAATTTTAAACCAAAGGAATTAATTTTTAATCACAATAATGAATTTTTAACCAAAAATATGAAATTTTGACCAAATGGTGGATTTTTCAATCCAAAAAATGAATTTTCTATCAACAAAAAAATGAATTTTCAATTTAATAGTTTCTTTTCAATGAGATAAATGAATTCTTAACAAAAAATAGAACAGTTAAATTTTCTACTAATCAGATAATTTTTTAACGAAAAAGATTACACTTCTATCAAAAAAGGTAAATTTTCCACAAAAAATGGAATAGTTACAGTGAATTTTCAACGAAAATGAAGAATCTTCGACTAAAAAAATTTAATTTTCAAACAAATACATGAATTTTAGACTAAAAACAAAAATTTTCTGCCGAAAATAAAATAGGATAATTTTCAGTTCGCAAAATGAATTGTTAACCAAAAAACAAACGAATTTTCAAGAAAACAGTTAAATTTTCGAACAAAGAAATTAATGTTTAACCAAAAAGATGAAATTTCAACTAATGAGAGTACTGTTTTATAAAAAAAAAGACGTATTTTCAACAAATAGTTCAATTGTCACTGAAAACATATACATTTTCAATTAAAAATAGAATAGTTAAATTTTCAGTGAAAAAAATTAATTTTCAATGAAATTAAAGTAAATTTTCAACGAAATAGTATAATCTTGAACGAAGAAAATTAAATTGCTATAAAAAAAGATAAACTTTCGTTAAAAAAATTAATTATAAATAAGAAAAAACTCATTTCCAACCAGAAAGATCAATTTTCAACCAATAAGATGAATTTCTACCACAAAAGATGAATTTTTAACAAAGTACACGAATTTTTAACCAAATATTTGAATTTTTAAAGGAATTTCCAACCAAAAAGATGAATGAGTCACCAAGAAGATTAAATTATCTCCCACAAAATTCCAATTTTCAATAAAATATAGGAGTTTTTAGCCAAATATTAAGTTTTCAGTTAAAACAATTAATTTTCAACTAGAAAACATAATTTTCAACAAAATTATTAAATTTCGAACAAAAAAAAAGGCTTTTCAACTAAATGATGAATCATCAACCAAATAAATGAATTTTTAACAAATTACTTTCACTTCCAGCTAATTAGTTGCATTTTCTACCAAAAAAGATGAATTCTCAACGATAAACGTGATATTTGATATTTAAGCCAAAAAGGATTTCAATTTTATACAACAAATAGTTGAATTCAACCAAAAAAGATAAATTTTCAACAAAATAGTTTGAATCCTCAACCAAAACAGATTAATTTTCAACCAAATAGTTGCGATTTTTAGCGATAATAATGTAATTTAAAAAAAGTGCTATATGTTTATTTCACTTTAGAATGTTTTTGTAAAAATATATGTATCAATTATGATATATATTGTTTTAAACAATAAATGCTTTAAATTCTCTTAAATTCTCTATAAATGCTCTGTTCGAGCTTAAATGCTCTCAATAAAAATATTTTTTATCCAAAATATTCGATTTCAAACCCTTCTAATTTTTAATTATTCAAGTCTTTAAAACTGCATTTTAACATTCTTTTAATTAAAATGTTCGCTTAAAAATTAAAATCTAAAATGGAAAATTTTTAAAGTGAAAGATTTTCGAATTACGCATTTTAAACTGAATGATATTGAAATTGAAAAAAAAAATTTAACTAACTATTTAAAAGACGGTTGAAATAAAATTTGGACAATTTTTGTTATTTTTAAAATTCCCGGTCCAAAAATAAATTCACTGTCATTTCCCGGTTTTGCCCGGTCTCATAAAATTCCCGGTCACTTCGCGATTTCCCGGATATTGTTTTAATTCCCTTAAAACCCAACATTAAAATTATTGAAGTCTATTAAAAACTCCTTGAAATCTTTGGAAATACCCTAAAATATTTGAAACCCTTCGACATTTTTTAAGAGCCCCTGAAACTTTTAAAAACTCTTGAAAATTCCTTGGAAGTTTTAAAAATACCCTAAAATCTATGAAATCCTTTGAAATACTTTCAAATTATCAAAATCTATTAAAAAATTGATTGGAATCTTTTAAAATTCCCTAAAATATTTCAAATTCATCGAAATCTCTTGAAATGCCTTGAAACTTTTTGAATATCTGAAAAATTCCTTGGAAGTTTTAAAAATACCCTAAAATCTTCAAAAACCTTTGGAATCTTTCGAAATCCCTTGAAAATTTTTAAAGCTCTTGGAATTAAATCATTCGTATTAAAATTCATTAAAAATTACTTGGAATCTTTTTAAATACTCTAAAAACTCTAAAATACTTTAGAATACTTTCGAATTATTGAAATATATTAAAAATTATTCGGAATCTTTTAATATTCCCTAAAATATTTCAAATCCTTTCGAATACTTTTAAATGATTGAAATCAATAAAAATATTCCTAAAATATTTCAAATCCTTAAAAATCGATTGAAATCCCTTGACAATTTGTAAAGCTCTTGAAAATTCCTTGTAATGAATAAAAATACTCTAAAATATTTCAATTTCTTTGAAATGCCATTAAATTACGAAAATCAATTGAAAATCCTTCGTAATATTTTTAAATACCCTAAGATATTTCAAATCCTTTAAAATCAGTTAAAATTTTTTAAACCGCTAGAAAATTCCTTGGGATTTTTTTTAATACTCCAAAATCTTCAAAATTCTTTGAAATCTGTTCAAATTATTGAAATCATCTGAAAATTTCTTGGAATATTTGAAAACGCCCTAAAATGTTTAAAATCCTTTGAAATCTGTCTAGATCCCCTGAAACTTTTCAAAGCTATTGAAAATTCCTTGAAATTTTTTTAAATACCCTAAAACTTTTAAAACCCTTTGAAAACCCTTTAAATTATTAAAATTGATTAAAATTTCTTTGGAATATTTTTAAATACCCTAAAATATTTCAAATCCCTTGAAATCTTTTTAAAATCTCTTGGAACTAATAAAAATACCATAAAATATTTTAAATCCTTTAAAATCCCATTAAATTATGGAACCCATTGAAAATTCTCTGTGATCTTTTAAAATAACTTAAAATATTTGAAATCTTTTAAAATAAATTCAAATTATTGAAATATATTAAAAATACCCTAAGATATATTTCAAATTCTTTAAAATATTTTGAAGTCCCTTAAAACTTTTAAAAGATCTTGAAAATTCCTTGGAATTTTTAAAAATTCGCCAAAACATTTATAATACTTTGAAATCTTTTGAAATCCCTTGAAACTTTTTTAAGCTTTTGGAAATGCCTTGGAACTAATAAAAATACAATAAAATATTTCAAATCCTTTAAAATCCCATTACATTATGGAACCCATTGAAAATTCTTTGGAATCCTTTAAAATAACTTAAAATATTTTTAATATTTTGCAATCTTTTGAAATAAATTCAAATTACTGAAATATATTAAAAATACCCTAAGATATCTTTCAAATCCTTTAAAATATTTTGAAATCCCTCAAGACTTTTGGAAGATCTTGAAAATTCCTTGGACTCTAGCCTGTAAGTAGTAGAAAATTGAGAATTTGTCTAATTCTTCATTTCTTATGTTTTTTAGAGGGAAGGACGCGATTTTGAATCGACTCATCGACGCTGGGATCGAAGACCCCAGCGATTACATTACATTCCATGGTTTGAGGACCCACGCGATGCTGAATGGCTCTCTTGTTACGGAACTAATTTACGTTCACAGTAAAATAATGATTGTTGACGACAAAATCGTGATTTGTGGATCGGCTAATATCAATGATAGGAGCATGATTGCTTCCAGAGATAGCGAAATTGCTGTTCTTATTGAGGTGAGTTATAAATTAATTAATCCAAATTCATTGAGCGAGGTGGCCACAGGGCAGGAGAAACCTGGAAGTCAGGGAAAAGTCAGAGATTTTGAAGAAAAACAAATTACGAAAGACAGGAAATCTTTTAACAGGGAAATGACCGGGAATTTAATTAAAAACCCGGGAATTTACTTATGATCGTAGCAAAATTCAAGAAATATAATTTCACTTGGAACAGGGAATTTTTTACATGGAACGGGAATTTTTTAAAAGAATTATAATTCGGATTTAGAAAAAAGGAATTTAAAAAAAAACCCTCCTCAAAGTCAGAATTCTTCACAATTTGAAAGTTCCCTCTTCCAAATTTTCGATAACGAAAGTACTTCAAGTAGTTTTCAGAGTAGAAGTAGTATTTCAAAGAAGAAATATTTCTGAATTATATAATACACCATTTTTTTACATTGTGAAACTTTTTTTAAAAATCAATTTTTTCGGTTGAAGACTCATCATTTTAATTTAAAATTCATGTCTGGTTGAACATGTAACTACTTTGTTGAAAATCAGTTCATCTTTTTTTGGTGCAAATTCAGCTATGGTTGGAAATTGATATTTTGCATTTAAAAATTGATCTTTTCTAGTTCAAAATTCAATAATATGAATAGAAATTGGTCTTTTTCTTTGAAAGTTAATCTTGTTTGAAAATTCTTCTTTTCGGTTGAAAAGTCAATTATTCCAGTTGAATATTTATCATTTTAGTTGAAAATTCATTTTTTAGGTTGGAAATAAAATTATTTGGTTGAAAGTTAAACTCTTTTGTTAAAAATTAATTTTTGCTCGTTTGAAGATTCATAATTTTAATCTAAAATTCATATCTGGTAACTACTTTGTTGAAAATCAGTTTATATTTTTTTTGGTGAAAATTCAACTATTTGGTTGAAAATTGATATTTTGC
>CAKNYM010049885.1:119644-158699 GCA_932195095.1 Andricus curvator
TTAGTTGAAAATTCATCAGTTCGGTTGAAAATTAATTTCTTTAACTGCAAATTTAACTGTCTCATTTTCAGTTGAAAATTGATCTTTTCTAGTTCAAAATTCAATAATATGAATAAAAATTGATATTTTTCTTTGAAAGTTTATCTTGTTTGCAAATACTTCTTTTCGGTTAAAAATTCAATTATTCCAGTTAAATATTTATCATTTTAGTTGAAAATTCATTTTTTAGGTTTGAAATTAAATTATTCGGTTGAAAGGTAAACTCTTTTGTTAAAAATTAATTTTCGCTGGTTTGAAGATTCATCGTTTTAATTAAAAATTCATTTCTTTGGTTGAAAAATAAACTTTTTGATTGAAAACTTGTTTTTTCTTTGGATGTTTTTTGGTTGAAAAATTATTTTGTTTTTCAATTTGAAAATGTAACTATTATTCTAGTTGAATATTCTATAACTTTAGTTACAAATTCATCTCATTGGCTGAACATTAATGTTTTGACTAAAAACTTAATTATTAAATTTTTGGTGGAAAAATTATATTTTTCAGTTGAAAATTCATCTTTTTTGGTCGAAATTAATCTTCTTGGTTGAAAATTAATCTTTTTCGTCCAAAATTCAATTATCTTAGTAAAAAATTCATCATTTCAGTTATAAATTCATCACTTTGTTTGAAAATGTAACTACTTTTTTTAAAGTTAGTTTTTTTTTGTTTAAAGTAATTTTTTAAAATGAAAATTTAAGTTATTCCAATTGAAAATTCCATAGTTGTCATTAAAAATTTATCTGTGTGGTTAAAATTTGTTTTGAAATCTTTTTAAAAATATTATTCTTAAAAATTTGTTTAAACAAAATAATTGTAAAATTTTTCATCAATCTAATAATAATTTTATTATCTTGGAACTCGAACTTTCCCAACAATTTTTGGAAAATTTGCAAAACTAAAAAATTACCTTAAAATCATCCAGATTCTTTTTTGTAAATTTTGCAAATCTTATTAAATATTCTTGTTAAATTAATTTAAAAAAAAAATGATTGTTAGTTTTTCTAGAAATTTTGATAAAAATTTTTTGTTTATTTAAAACCTTTCAAACTGCTTAAAAAGCTTATAAATTTTGTGTTCGACATCTTCAAATATCTATATTTATTTTTATTTATTATTCCAAAAATTGTCAAATTTTATTTTTCAAAATGAACAAATCGTTTAAAATTTTTTTAATTTGTGAAATCTTGCATTTTTTTGTAAAGAATTGTAATTTTCTACAATAATTTAAGTAAAATTAAAAGTGTTTTTATAACTTCAAACACCCAAATTAAAAAAACAAATTCTGTAGTCTTCTGTAATACCTTGTAAATTTTTACAACAAAGCAAATAAATATTAATAAAAAGTTATACACATTTTTGCATTGTAGAAACTTGTACTTTATTGTTAACTTTTTTACTTTTCTACAAAAAAATATAAGAAAAAATGAACTATTTGTATTTAACTGTATTTTTTTGTTAAATTTTTTACACTTTTTACAAAAAAGTACATGTATTAACAAAAAATTACAGTTGTAGAAATGTTGTACTTCCTTGTAAAAGTTTTTTTCCGTCAAGGTTTAAAATCTTTTAAGGCATTTAAAAAAATTCAAAGGATTACAAATATTGTAGGATATATTAAAAAAATTCCAAGGCATTTTTAATAAATTTCAATAACTTGAAAGTGTTCCAAAGAATTTTAAAGGCTTCCATTTCAATAATTTGAAGGGATTTAAAAGGATTTTTAAGATTTTAGGGTATTTTTTTAAATTCCAGAGAATTTTCAAAAGCCTTACAACCTTGCAGAATTTCTCAAGAGATTTTGAAGATTTTAGAGTATTTCAAAACTGTCAAGGAATTTTCAGGAACTTTAAAAAGTTTCAGGGAATTTCAAAAGATTTCAAAAGATCCGAGGCCTTCGCGATTTATAAGTTTTTTTTTAATTCATGCCACTGTTTTACTACAATTTTCCCAAAATGTATGCCACTATTGATACTATTTTTGATCTCTGAAGTGAGTCTGAACCCAAAAATTGTATAAAATAATTTAAATAACATAGAAAAATTAAATTTCTTTCAGGACCAAGAGTTTACTGAAGGGAGGATGAATGAGATGTCTTTCGATTGTGGAAGATTCGCCGGATCCCTAAGAAAACAACTTTTCAGAGAACACCTTGGACTTTTATGGTCAGAGGAGAAGCTGAATATCGATGATATTGTCAAAAAATCATTCTATAAAGACGTCTGGTGTGCAAGAAGTAAAAGAAATACCGAAATCTTCGAAGAAGTTTTCCGGTGTATTCCAACAGACAATGTAGTTAACTTTTCGATACTAAAATCTTACCAAAACGAGACACCATTATGTTCTTATGACCCAGTCAAGGCTGAAAATATGCTAGCGGAAATCCGGGTAAGTAATTCAATCATTTCAGACTTCACACTCTTTCCTCTTTTTTCCTTATTTCCCTTTTTTTATAGAATTCCTCTTTTTTTTTTTTTTTTTTTTGCCTAAATGCGAACCCAATAAGAAAATCCGACTATTTTTCGTTGAAAGTTCCCTGGTGGAAAAAAATTATTACAAAAAAGTAGAACATTTCTGCAACTGTAATTTTTTATTAAAACATTACTTTTTTGTAAAAAAATGTACAAAATTTAACAAAAAAATACAGTTAAATACAAATAGCTAATTTTTCAATGTATTTTCTTGTAGTGAAGTAAAAAAATTAACAATAAAGTACAAGTTTCTGCAACTCAAAAATTTGTGTAACTTTTTATTAATATATTTTTTTTTACTTTTTTGTAAAAATCTACAAAGTATTACAGAAAACTACAGAATTTTACAATTTTTTAATTTGGATGTTTGACGTCATTAAAACGCTTTTAATTTTACGTAAATTATTGTAGAAAATTTCAAATCTTTACAAAAAAAAAGTTAAACAAATGTAAACGTTTGATTGAAACTTTATAAACTATTCTTAATTTAAAAAGAATTTGAAAAATTAAACACTCTTATTTAATTCCAAATCCTGTTCAAATATTGTTTCAATCTAAAATATTCCATTTTTAACCGCAATTGAATTTTGTTATTGAGAAGACATTTTTTTGAATATTTAGCAATATTTTACTTTTCATTTAAGATGAGAAATTATAAATCAAATAATAAAAACTAAAAAATTTTCAACTGAATTATTTGAAACAGAAATCCTTGAATTGTTAATATTTCAGAGTGTTAAATTAAAACTTTGAACGTTACAATTTTAATTTTTCTATTTAACAAATTCCTAATATGTAACTGAAATTACTGAATTTTGATGCATAAATAACAAAGGAACAATTATCAATTTGGAGAAAATTTGAGTTAGTTTAAGAGATATTTACAAATTTTGATAAGATCCAAACTTAATTTAAAACTGGAAAAGATTTTAAAAAATAAAAAACTAAATTTAGATTTTTGAAGATTTCGAAATAAAATTTTGAAGCTTTTTGAGGACCTTTAAAGGTTTTAAGAAAATAAAAAAAGTCTCTAAGTTTGCTGGGTAAATTTAAAAAGATTTTTTAATTTGAAAATTTAATTTTAAGAGAATATTAAAAAAGATTAAACGAATTTTTTAATGATAAATGACAATTGAACAATTATTGATTTGGAAAATAATCGAGTAAGTTTGAAATATATTTCGAAGTTTTGAATAGATTCCAAAATAATTTAAAGCGTTTTGAAAGGCTTTAAATGAATAAAAAAATTGTATCAAAATTCGTAGAAAAAGTAATAATGATTTCTTTGTTGAAAAATTAATTTTGAAAGAAATTTATTATTACTTTTGCAGGATTTTCAAAAAATTGTGGGAAAAATTCAAGTTCCAAGATAATAGAATTCTTATTAGATTCCTGGAAAAATTTTAATGATTTTATTTTTTTTATTTTTGAGTGAATATTTTAAAAGATTTCAAAACAAATTTTAATGTTTAAATTAATGTTACTAGCTTAAAGTTGCTTAAAATGATATAATTTTGAAAATTTATCAATTTTCTGATTTATTCTTCAATTCATAGCATTGAAAATGATAGCATGTATTTCTATTTTTGAAATATTTTTACTGTTCAATAATGCTGTGAAAATAGTTTTAGTTTGCTGTACTTTTTTGTAGAAATTTGTCCACCAGGGTTCATTCTTCTTGGTTGAAAAGTCAACTGTTTTGTCAAAAAGTTATTTTTTTTTGGTCGAAAATTCAGCTGTTTTATGGAAAATTCGTCCTTTTGGAATGAAAATTTATATTTTTGTCGCAGAAAAGATCATCTTTTTTGGTAGAAAGTTAATTCTTTTTAATTAAAAAGTCTGCTATTATATTTTTGGTTCGGAGTTTATTTCTTCTGGTTGAAAATTTAACTATTTTGTCGAATATTCGTCTTTTTGTTTTGAAAATTCATCTCCTTTGGTTGAAGTTTCATCTTTTTTTGAAAAGCGTTGAAAAAAAAAAGCGTTGAAAAGTCAACTTTTTGGTAAAAAATTATTCTGTTTGGGTTGAGTATTTAATTATTTTGTTAAAAATTCAACTTTTTGGTTTAAAATAAAATTTTTTCTTCAAAATTCATATTTTCGGGTTAAAAATTAAACTGTTTTGCAGAAAATTCATCTTTTCGCTTGGATATTAATTGAAACTTTATCTGTGTTGGTTGAATTAAACTGTTTTTGATTTCGAACTAAAATATTTTTTAGTTGAAGTCTCAGCTATTATATTTTTCGTTCAAAAGTCATTTTTATTGGGTGAAAATTCAACTACCTGGTTAAAAATTCAACATTTTTGTTGAAAATTCGTCACTTTTGCTTGAAAGTTAAACTATTTAATTGTAAATGCAATTGTTTGGTTGAAAACTAATTTCATTAGATTAAAAACGCAACTTCAAAAATTCAAAGTTCAAAAATTAATCTGTTTTGGTTGAGGATTCAACTATTTTGTTGTAAATTCGTCTTTTTTGGTACATAAATTTTGGTAGAAAATTTAACTATTTGGTTGAAAGTGAACTTTTTTGTTGCAAATTAATATTTTCAGGTTGAGAATTCAACTGTGTTGTAAAAAATTCGTCTTTTTGGTTTGAAAATTCAAGAATTTGGTTGATTTGTTTTTCTGTCTTATTGAAAAATCTTTCTTGGTTAAAACGTCGTATTTTTGTTTGAAAATTCAAGACTTTGCTTAAATTTTTTTCTTTCTTGACTGGAAAATCTTTCGTGTTTCAAAATTCGTTTTTTGGTTTCAATTATTTCTTTTTTATTGAAAATTTAACTGCGAATTTGGTTGAAAATTCATCTTTTTGGATTTAAAAGTCAAATATTTTCTAAAACATTCTTGAAAATTCAAAAAATTGGGGGAATTTTTTGTTTATCTTTGTTGACGGAAAGCTTTTTCTTGCTTGAGAATGAAACTCTTTTGTTGAAAATTCGTCTTTTTGGTTTAAACATTCATCAATTTGGTTAAAAATTCAAGATTTTATTTGTTTTGAGAATTCATCTTATTTTGTAGAAATTTAATTTTTTGCAATTACGAATTTATCTTCGTGGTTAAAAATTAACTTTTTTGCTCAAATTTTAACTGTATTGTTGGAAATTCGTCTTTTTGGTATGAACATTCAACAATTTGATTTACATTTTTTTCCTTGTTTGGTTTGAAAATTCATCTTTTTGGCGCGAAAATTCAAGAATTTTATTTTATTGTTTTTCTTTCTTCACTGAAAATTCTTTTTTGGTTAAAAATGTGTCTTTTTGGCTTGAAAATTTCAGATTTTTGTTAAAAATTCGTCTTTTTTTCTTAAAAGTTTGACTATTTTTTTATAAATGCAACTGTTTGGTTGTAAATTCCACTATTTTGGTAGAAAATTCAAATATTTGGTCGAAAATGAACTTTTTTGTCAAAAATTATTATTTTCTGGTTCAAATTTTAACAGTTTTATAGAAAGCCTATCTTTTTGGCATGAAAACTCAAAAATTTGGTTGATTTGTTTTTCTATCTTGACTGAAAAATCTTTCTTGGCTATAAATTCGTCTTTTTGGCTTGAAAACTCAAGATTTTTCTTAAGAAATCGTCTCTTTTTCTTGAAAGTTCAAATATTTGTTTGTAAATGCAAATATTTGGCTGAAATATCATTTTTTGTTGTTAAAAATTCCACTATTTTCGTAGAAAATTCAACGATTTGGTCGAAAATGAACTTTTTTGTTGAAAATTAATTTTTTCTGGCGAAAAGTGTAACTGTTTTGCAGGAAATCCGTCTTTTTGGCTTGAAAATTCAAGAATTTGGTTGAAAATTCGTCTATTTTGCCTGAAGCTCAACTATTTCGTTATAAATGCAACTGTTAGCTTCAAAATTATTTTTTTTTTATTCAACTACATTTTTGGTTGAAAATTCATCTTTTTGGGTTTGAAAGTCAAAAGTTTTCTACAACATTCGATATTTTAGCTTGAAAATTTAACTCTTTTCCTGAAAATTCGTCTTTTTGGGTTCAAAATTAATCCATTTTTATTGAAAATGCAATATATTTCGACTTTAAATCTTAGGAATATTAGTTAATTTTTTGAAAATTTATTCTCCTATGATTCCCCTATTATTATCCTACTTTCCTGAAAAAATCACCCTGTTTCCCCTGTTTTGAAATCATTTTGTTACGTGAAGTCTGTAAATAAAAAAATGCATTTTTTACTTGAAAAGGTGAAAATAAAAATAAAAATTTTCAGGGTCACATAGTGGACTTGCCGCTCAAATTTTTATGCAACGAAATACTGAAACCAAATGCTGGGACGGTTGAAGGAATGATGCCAACATCCCTCTGGACATAAAAAGAAAACCGACGGTATTGATACTTCAATGATTTTATAAAGACCGACAAATAGCGAGGGTAGATTTTTTAACATTTCTCCAATTTTTAGATAAAATTTCTTTCTCAGGGTGGCGACTTGACCGGGAATGAACGGGAATTTAATTAAAAAACCGGGAATTTATTTCTGATCTCAGAAAAATTCAAGTTTTCATTATTTTAATGATTTTGATCAATTTAGAAAAGTGATTTATACTCTAATTAAATCATAATTTATTATTGAATTTTTATTATTTTCCATTATAGGAAAAACCTTTTGCAATTTTTTTCTCTGTGAGATTTTTTAGGAATTTTAGAAAATAGTTATCGTTTTTATTTTAGGACAGGGAGTTTCCGTAAAGAAATATAATTTCACTTGGAACAGGGAATTTTTGACATGAAACGGAATTTTTTTACAGAATTATAATTCGGATTTACAAGAAAGGAATTTAAAAGAATCCCTGTTCCAAGTCAGAATTTGTCACTATTTGTTGTTTTGGATGAAAGCTCAACTATTTGGTTGAAAATTGATATTTTTTATTTAAAAATTAAACTATTTGTTTGAAAATTTATGTTCTTTGCGAAAAATTCGCCCTTTTTGTAGAAAATTAATATTTATGGTTGAAAATTCATCTTTTTGGTTTTAAACTCAACTATTCCAGTTGAAGATTCATTATTTTTTGTTGAAAATTCATCAGTTTGGTTGAAAATTTGAATGTCCATTTTTGGTTGAAAATTGATATTTTCTTGTTCGAAATTCAACAATTTGGATGAAAATTTGTCTTTTTTGATTGAGAATTCAACTATTTAATTGGCCATCCACATATTTGGTTAAAAATCGATTTTTTTGGTAGAAAATCATCTTTTTCTTTGCAAGTTAATCTTCTTCTTTAAAAATTCTTCTTTTCGGTTAAAAATTCAAGTATTCCAGTTAAATATTTATCATTTTAGTTGAAAATTCATTTTCAGGCTGGAAATAAAATTATTTGGTTGAAAGTTAAACTCTTTTGTTCAAAATTAATTTTTTTGGTGGAAGATTCATCACTGTAATTAAAAATTCATTTCTTTGGTTGAAAATTATTTTTTATTTGAACTGAAAATTTAACTATTATTCCAGTTGAATATTCCATAATTTTAGTTAAAAATTTATCTCTTTGGTTGAATATTCATTTTTTGACTAAAAATTTCATTATTCAATTTTTTGTTGAAAAATGATCTTTTTAGTTGAAAATTCATCTTTTTTGGTAGAAATTAATCTTCTTGGTTACAAATCCATCTCTTTGGTCAAAAATTCAACTATTCTAGTTAAAGATTCATCATTTTAATTGAACTTTGTTTGAAAAAGTAAGTATTTTTTGGAAAGTTCGTTTTTTTTTGGTTGAAAGTAATTTTTTTTACTGAAAATTTAACTTATTCCAATTGAATATTCCATAATTTCAGTTGAAAATTGATCTGTTTGGTTGAACATTAATTTTTTAACTTAAGATTTAATTATTTTAGTTTTGGTTGTCAATTTATTTTTTTTAATATAAATTAATTTTTTTTTTTTTTTTTTTTTTTTTTTTGAAAATTCAACTATTTCAGTTGAATATTCATCATTTTAGTTGAAAATTCATCAGTTATGTTGAAAATTGAACTTTTTTCTTGAAAATCCGTGTTTTTTTTCTGTTGGAAATTAATGTTTTCAACTAAAAGTTTAACTATTTCATTTTTTCTTAAAAATTGATGTTTTTTAGTGCAAAATTTAAATATTTCTTTCAAAATTAATTTATTTTACGATTTCTTGCTGTTTTGTGTTAAAGGAAAATTGAAAAACTTGACCGGGAAATGACCGGGAATTTGAAATCGTCCGCCGAATCGCCACCCTGTTTCTACAATTTTAATAAAACGGGGTGTAGAAATGTTTTCAATCTCATCTTCAATTTCCAATTATGAACGAAACAGTATTCTGTCTCCACAGTTATAAAAATAAGTTCTAAAACTGTTAAAACAAGATTTTATTGTTGATTATATTTACTGTATGATATTTTTATACTGAAAAGATTATTATCAGAACCAAAGGTGTAGCTAAATTAATCGAAGGGTCCACTGAATCGCTTTATATGATTAATTCTAAGTTTTGCATTTAACCTTGTTCTATTATCTTAATTGTAATTAATACTCAGGAATTCACGCTTACCAGTGAATCAGTGGAGGAGGGAATGTTTTTTTAGAAATTGCGCAATCATGTCAACTTACATTTTTAAGGCTTAACACTTTTACTCTTTTGTGGTTGTTTTCAATCGACTATTTACTAATTTAATATTTATAAAGTTAAACCGAACAGTGTACCTATATTTTTTGTGCAAGGAATATTTTCAAATATACATCTATTTTCTACGAAAATGGACTTTTTGTCGAAACAAAAGAAAAAATGGCTTATAGACATTTAAGGAAGTTTCAGATGTAACCAATAAATTTTTAACATTCGATAGTTTTTCTTAGAATGAAAGAAAATGTCAGTTCGAATTTAAGTTCTCTGGAAGAGGAAGAATTTTCGGATGATTTCGATCCTTCGAGTTTAGAGGTCAATTTAAATTCTAATGATAATATGTTGTCTCCGGAAGATATAGCTAGTGACGCTTTTAGAAGGTACTTACTGTTTTATTTGGTTATTTATAATCTACAATTTTTTGGGTATTTCTCCATATTAAGGTCACTTTTGCCTTTGTGTGTTATATATTTGCGAATATTTATTAAATTGTTTTAAAATTTGGCAAATTTCTTTAAGAGAGATATTTTACCCGAAAAATATATTAAACAATCGTTAAGTACGTGAAAAAATTACTTTTTCTTGTTCTTCACTTAGAATTTGCCAAGTTTGAGAAGGTTTTTCGAAACCAGGGTTTATAAAATAAAAATTCCGACTCTAACTTTTTAAAATTATGTCTCAAAAACTATTATTCTTTAATTGAAAATATTCAAAATTGAACTATTCCAAAAGAAAAACGTTACAAATTACATATCCTTAAAATATAAATATTCGAAAATTGAATAATTTGAAATTTTAGATATATTTTCGAAATTCAAGAATTTTCAATTGTAACTTTTTAAAATTGAAGACTTGAAGAGCTTGTAATTTTGAAAATTATTTAATTGTAAAGATTAAAAATTGAAATTTATCCAATTTTAAAAATTTATAAATAAAATTTTTTAATATTTTGTCAAGAGTCAAGAGTTTTCAATATGAAATCTTCCAAATAGAAGAAATTTCAAATGTAAATCATCAAACTTATAATTTTGTTGTTGTAAAACTTGAAACATGCAACATTTTTAATTGTGAATTTTCAAAATTAAAAGCTTTTCAAGTCTTCAATTTTAAAGATTTAAAGTTCAATGTGCTACAATTTTTAAAGGGTTATAATAAAAAATTCTTGAATTTTGAAAATATATGAAGAATTTCAAATTATTCAATTTCAATTTTGAAATTTCGAACGCTTTTTTTCAATAGTTCAATTTTAAAGATTTACAATTGAAAATTCGTCATTTTGAATATTTGCATTGAAGGCTCTTCAAGAATAATTGTTTATAATAGAAAATGATGCTATTTTGAATGCTTCTTATGGAATTACAAATTATTCAATTGTGAAGATTAAAAATTAAAATTTATTCAATCTTAAAAATGTTAAATGAAAATCCTAAAATTTGTCAAGGCTCAAGAGTTTTCAGTTATTCTAAATCTTCCAAATTGAACAAATTTCAAATGTAAATCATCAAACTTACAGATTTTTTTGTAAAACTTGAAACATGCACAATTTGTAAATATTCATTTTCAAAATTAAAAACACTTCCAGTCTTCAATTTTAAAGATATAAAATTCTATATTCTACAATTTTAAAGGGTTACAATAGAAAATTCTTGAATTTCTGGAATATATCTGGATTTGCAAACTATTCAATTTCAATTTTTGAAATTTTGAACGCTTTTTTCAATAGTTTAATTTTAAAGATTTACAATTGAAAATTCTTAATTTTTGAATATTTGTAATGGAATACTGTTCAATAATAATTGTTTATGATAGAAAATGATGCTATTTTCAATGCTTTTTATGGAATGGAAAATTATTCAATACTGAAGATTGAAAATAAGAATTTATTCAATTTTAAAAATGTATGAATAAAAGTCCTTAAATTTTGTCAAGGGACAAGAGTTTTCAATTATTCTAAATCTTCCAAATTGAAAAAATTTTCAATGTTAATCATCAAACTTACAGATTTTTTGTGTGTAAAACTTAAAACATGCATTATTTTTAATTGTCAATTTTCAATATTAAAATCACTTCAAGTCCTGAATTTTAAAGATTTAGAATTCAATGTTCTACAATTTTAAAGGGTTACAATGGAAAACTCTTGAATTTATAAAGTATATTTAGAATTGCAAATTATTCAATTTCAATTTTAATTTTGAAATTTTGAAAGATTTTTACAATAATTTAATTTTAATGATTTACAATTGAAAGTTCTTCATTTTTCAATATTTGCAATTGAAGACTCTTCAATAGTAATTGTTTATAATAGAAAATGATGCTATTTTGAAGGCTTTATATGAAATTTAAAATTATTCAACATTGAAGATTTAAAATGAAAATTTATTCAATTTTAAAAATGTATAAATAAAAATCCTATAATTTTTCAAGGTTCAAGAGTTTTCAGTTATTCCAAATCTTTCAAATTGAACAAATTTCAAATGTAAATCATGAAACTTACAGATTTTTTTTGTAAAACTTGAAACGTGCACAATTTGTAAATATTCATTTTCAAAATTAAAAACACTTCAAGTCCTCAATTTTGAAGATTTAGAATTCAATGATCTACAATTTTAAAGGTTTACAATGGTGAACTCTTGAATTTATAAAATATATGTATAATTGCAAATTATTCAATTTTAATTTTGAAATTTTGAATATTTTTTTTTCAGTAATTCAATTTTAGAGATTTAAAATTGAAAATTCTTCATTTTTGAATATTTGCAATTGAAGGCTCTTCAATATTTAATGTTTATGATAGAAAATGATGCAATTTTGAATGCCTTATATGGAATTAAAAATTATTCAATTGTGAAGATTTAAAAATTAAATTTTTTCAATTTTTAATATGTATAAATGAAAATTCTTAAATTTGTTGTAGAGTCAAGAGTTTTAAATTCTAAATCTGAAAAATTGAAGACTTGCAGATTTTATAATTTTGAAACTTCACTAAAAATGGTGCATATTTTTAGTTCTACAATGAAAAATTCTTTAATTTTTATGATTTAAATTTTGAAATTTCTTCAATTTGGAAGATTTAGAATTAATAACTCTTGAAAAAAATTTCTATTTATACATATTTGAAATTGAATAAACTTCAATTTTACATCTTCACATTTGAATAATTTTCAATTCCATAAAAACCATTCACAATTGTACCATTTTCTATTATAAACATCAAATACTGAAGAGCCGTCCATTGCAAATTTTCAAAATTGAACAGTTTTCATTTATAAATCTTCAAAATTTAACTCAAAAAAAAACTGTAAAAATTACATACATTTATGTTAAATCTTGAAAATTGAATAATTTGCAATTCTACATATATTTTAGAAACTCAAGAATTTTCAATTGTAACTCTTTAAAATTGAAACCTTGAAGAGTTTTTAATTTTGAAAATGTACAATTAAAAATTATACAAGTTTCAAGTTTTACAATTTAAAATAATATAATTTTGATGATTTACATTTGAAACTTCTTCAATTTGGAAGATTTGGAATTAAAAACTCTTAATTCAACCCCAAATTTAAGAATTTTTATTCATACATCTTTAAAATTGCATAAATTTTAATTTCAAAATCTGCACAATTGAATAATTTTCAATTCCATAAAAAGCATTCCAAATTTCACCATTTTCTATTATAAACATTAAACATTGAAGAGCCTTTAATTGAAAATATTTAAATTTGAAGAATTTTAAATTGTAAATATTAAAAATTGAACTATTAAAAAAAAAAAAAAAAAAAAAAAATTGCACACCTTTAAAACATAAATCTTCAAACTTGGACAACTTGCAATTTTAAATATTTTTTTCGTAATTTTGAAATGTCACATCATTCCAAACTAGAAACATTCCACGATTCTGAAAAACGAATAAAGAGTTTTTCAAAAAATTGTTAAAAAAAAATTAAGAAAATATTTTTAGACTCAAATGCCTCAAATACTTTGGATTGCTTATTCTAGCATCAATTAATAGTTTAGGTAAAAAAAAATAATTAAAAATGCTTTTGCAAAAAAAAATGTTCTTAACAAAGTGACCTTAATAATAGAGAATCACCCATTTGTATTTGAATTTGAGTTTCAATATTAAATTTTCTTGTAGGATTTTCAGGGAAGTTCCAAATTTCGAGATTAGTGAAGAGAGGCGATTGTAAGTTGAGAAATCGATAGAAAGATATTGTCAATGTGGTTGTTGCATATTTTCAAATATTTTTTCCCCTTTCTAAATTAAAAAGGCACTAAGAAATTAATGTAATTACTAAAGGAAAGTTCTTTCAAATATGTGTGAATATATATTTTTTTTTTAAGTTCCAAAATTACACTTTTTCATTTTTGCGGAAAAATCTGATTGGTTCAGCGGCTCACCGGAAGTACATACTTCAGTCTGAGTAGCGTCGTTGTCTGGTTGATGGGTGAATCAATATGGCCGCTAGCGATTACAAGTGTAAATAGAAAAGATAACCTATTTTTGTGGTTATTATTTAAAATGCGTTTTTGAAAAGTATAAGGATGGACCTAAAAGTGTTCAAAATTACTAGAATTTAACTAAAACTATGATTTGTAAAGTGTGGAAATGCGAATATACCAAAAGTGGACTTGTGAATTGTGACAAACATATCTTTGGGGATGGTAACCCGCCACTTTTTCAACTGCGCATGTACTAAAAAGCGCGGGTTTATTTAAAATAATAAACTATGCACTTGTAATATGATATTAGTAATAAATCATTTAAATAAATTACCTATTTTTCACATTCAATTGAATTAATTTTTTTAGAGTAAAAAACTTTCTAAAATATTTATCTGTATCATTATTATCAGTATTTATTGATTTCAAATAGACCCGCGCTTTTCAGTACATGCGCAGTTGAAAAAGTGGAGGCTCATAATTCTGATATAATTTTGAGGTTATCTCACTTTCACACACTTGAATGACATTCATTACAATCTTTTTTAGGTTTTATATTTTAAGCAAAATTATATTTTTGGGTCAGATTTTTTTACGACTGGCTTTTCGAGAATTTTGAGTAAGCAAATATCTCTCTTAGATATTAGATATCGTAAATTGAATTTTCGCCGGCTGTCTGCTAGAGATACTTCATTAGTCAATGGAGCAACTGCAGACCATTATTCTGATTGGGTCAGCGGTTTGCAGGATGTGACTTTTCAAGGTCAAAGATTTTTTGAATAGGGATTTCGATAATTTTTCTTAAATATTTTTTTTTTCGCAAAAATAAACTATTCAATTTTTTTTAAATGCAATATTCTTTTAAGAATTGTATGCAGTTGTTAATAATATATCTAAAAATCATGCAACAACCCCATTTTCATAAAATAAATATTGTAAATGGGCTATTTTAAGGTTTGTTAACCATGAAGGAGAAGCAACAACTGGTCATGTTTGTTTTAAGTCTTTCATCTGCAAACCAATTGGAGGAAAACAAGTAATAATTAAAAAATTTATTTTGAAATTTATTGGAAATTTTTAAAAGAAAATAACATTTTTAGCAACGGGCATCTCGGTCGAAACAATGTAGTCCTAAAAGACACAAATCCCCGGCAAGTCGGCATGTTCCATCTATTCATTCGCCATTTGCGAAGCGAAGATTGCTTCGTTGGGAATCTTTAAATTCTGTTAGGAAAACTAAATCTTCAGCTTTACCTATAAGTATGACATTTTACTCTTTCAAAGTATTACCTAATCCCATTCTTTCCCCTTTGAATTAAAAAAAAATCCGTGAGCCGTCGTGAGGCGCCAGGTAGAAGTGATAACTTCATATGATGTATGCATCATATTGTATGATGCTGTATCATATTGTATCAGCATATGATATTGTGTCATAGTGTATCATAGTGGATAATTATAATGTATCATAGTGTAACTTGGTACAGCAAGCTGTATATCATATCCTGTATCATATTGTATGATATTGTTTCCTAATGCATCGCATTGCATCATATTGTATTATGTTGCATCATATTGTATCATAACATAATGCATCATATAGTGTGATAGTGTATAATACTGTAGCATATTATGCCATATTGTATTATATTGCATCGTATTGCATTATACTGCGTGATACTGCATCATATTCTATCATACTGTATGATATTGTATCACATTGTATGACATTGCATCATATAGCATTATTCTGTATCATATTGTATCATAGCATATAATAGTGTATCATATTCTACCATATTGTATCATGCTGTTCCATATTGTATCATATTGTGTCGTAATGCATCATTATGTATGATACTGTATCATATTCCATCATTTTATGCGATATGCTATCACATTGGATGGTATTGTATCATATTGTATGAGAGAGTAGAGAGGGAGAGAGAGAGGGGAAAGAGAGAGAGATACGTGAGGGAGAGAAGTGGAAGAAGCGAAGGAGAGATAGAGAGGGAGAGGTATTGTAAGAGTCAGTCAGTGGGAGAAGCGAAGAAGCGATAGAGGAGAGGAAGCGTTACCCGTGAAGCGTTACCTCCTCTTTTCCACATTTTTAAACTTTCGGTGCTCCACTTCCATGGGGCTCTGTTGAAAACCTTATAAATAATAATGCGGAAAACTTATATTTTTGTTGATGAGATTTCAGAAACGAGAAAAACTTATTCAGAAAAAAAATTATAAACATTTAATTATGCGAAAATAATTAAATTAGGAAGCGAAATTTTTTCAAATTGAAAAATGTTGACCATACCGGAGACGAAAATGCTATAGAAGGTACAGAAGGAGAAAGCGTCCCCGGTATAGTTGAAAATGTTTAATTCGGAGAAATTTCGCTTGCTAATTTATTATTTTATTTGTTTTTGCGTAATATGACAACTTCTAAACAACCGTAAAGATAAAAAGGCACCTGTCAGTGATCCGGGAGTATATAAAATCCCTTGCTCTTGTCGCAAAGTCTATATTGAAGCAACTGGGAGAGCGGTGAGCCAACGTGTACAGGAACATGAGTGTAAAGTCAGGTTAAAACATTTCACGCAATCAGCACTAGCTGAGCATCATATCGAAACAGGACATAGCGTTTTACCTGAAAAAACGACCGTCATCGCAGAAACATACAATATTTTTCCAAGAAAACATAGAGAAGCAATTTAAATCTTGAAACATTCTAAAAACATCAATAGGGACAATGGATATAATACCAATCCGATTTGGCTTACCGTTCTCCCGGGTTTTATAAATAAATACTTTATTGGCCAATCAGGTTCGACCAGTGTCCACGGTGGGGCGCTCTGGCCAATCCCAGGCATCGCAGAGAGTATATATAAGAACAACATAACCTGAAAATTCAGTTTTAGGTTAGCCCTGAAAAAGTGAGCTACAATATTTACGAAACTTCGTCAAGATTCGTAGTTTTGCACACGATTGAAACGCGAAACACCTCGATCCTTTTATTATAATGAATCATCGTGAAAGCATTAAATCTATTATGTTGCATATTATTTTGATTCAATTGGATCGCAACAAGCTACGAAAACCTTTTTTTTGTAGACTCGCGGTGCCTACTTTGATTAACTTTTATGTTTTTGAAATTATTTTTTTTCTGTTTTACTTAGAAAAATACTTTGAACAACTAAAATTTCTGTGCTGAAAAGAATACATTGGAAAAAATTGATGTGTGCACGAAAGGATTAATTTCACATTGTTCCAATTATTTTTCATATTTTTATTTAAATTGTAGTTCCGATAACAAAATGGAAATCGAGAGGAGTTACAGCTTCGACTCCAGATTTGAAGATGGAGGGCCGAAACATTGGAGGAGGATTAAATCCGGGAAATAATGAGCGGGTTTACTCTAGAAGCGGAAATGGCAATTCTCATAGAATTATAATTATATATAATAATCTGCAACTATGCAATATAATTTTGAATTGTATTATTGTGGTAGGAAATTCTTTTTATTTGATGAATTATTTTTCCTGTTTAAAAAATTATAGTTCAAGTTTAGAAACTAATTTTTCAATTTTTTAATTTGTAATCCTTTTAGGCTGTAGGTCTGATTATTTTCTCGTGCGCTACAGCGATTGCTTTTAACAAAGAAGTTTTCCTCATTATATTGAAGCATCATGTATATGTCCTTTTATTATTTTCTTTGTACTCGGTTTCAATAATTTTATTGATACTGGCAGGACTCTGTTTTACTCGTCAATCATCGAGAAAAACTATCGCTGTTAGTAAAGAGTTATCACTCTAAATTATCAAATGAAAATTTACTTTGTGACTATATTCAACAGGGTGTCTACTAACCGGGAAAACCGGAAAATGGCCGGGAATTAAAGTAAACCCGTGAATATCGGAAATACAAATACGGGCAGTTAAATCACGTTTAATATTTTGGAAAATGTTAGTTTTGAAAGGTTTAAAAAGAACCAAAACATTTTCTTAGGATTTCTGTGCAAATATGGTATGATTTTTTATTTTGAAAAATTAATTGTAAGAAATTATTCTGAAGTATTTCTAAAGATTCACAAACCCTTTGAACAAAATTAGGAAAAATACCATCACTTTGAAAGATATTTATTAGGTATATAGTGTGAAATTTTCAACATAATTTCAGGAAAAATAAGACTCTTTTTAGAAGATATTCAAAAGGTTTTGAAGTTTAGAAAAGATAAAAAAATAATTACAAATTTTAAAATATTTAAAAAAGTTTTAAACAGAATGTAAGTTTTTAAAGATTTCGAATGAAAATTTCACAAGCCTTTTAATAATTTTGAAAGGTTTAAAGAAAAAAAAATGTTTTAAGATTCCTGGAATAATTCTAAATGATTTTCTATTTTGAAAAATTAATTTTAAAAGAAAATTTCGAAAAAATTCAAAAGATTTCTAAAAGTATAGAAAAAATCTGGAAGAATTTAAGGCGATTTTTTTATTTTGAAATAAGTTTCAAAATTTTAGCAATAATTCGAGTCAGTTTAGAAGCTGTTTGAAAATTCTTCTCTTGGTAGAAATTTCACATTTACGATAAAAAATGCCACTTTTTGGTTTAAAAATAATTTTTTTTTTTCTCAAACCACCATGTTATGAGCCTATAACGCCCCTTGAAAAGTGAGCGTTAGATAGCCCTTTACCGAACGGTGTCAGCTACTGACAGATTATTAGTTCTAAACGCCGCCACACTGACAGACTGCTAGTTTCACAAATAGCCACTGAATAACGCACAATGTATTCTCTAACCGTACTGTAGACATATACAGTAAACTTTCACTTATTTGAACACCTCTACCGTGACCTTCATATTATTTTTGTCAAGCGACGTTCATTGTACCGAAAAGCGCGTGTCTATTACAATCAATAAATACTATCAATAATAATACAGATGAATAAACCCGACTCTCAGTTGAGTAAGTCGCGGTTTAGTAATTCCTAGAAATGCTGGCCCACGCAGTTTTTAGCTCAAGGCGCGAGATACTGTTGCGACTCTTGCTTGAAAAACACCAGCAGCGTAGCGGAAAGGAGCAGTGCGGGGGTACTCACTCGAGTATATTGCGCAATCTTATGAATTCCAATTGGAAACGGTTCAGATGGCCCCGACTTGCGCAGTTGAAAAAGTCGCGGTCCGTTAGCATCACTGGTACGCATTTGTAGATCATGCATGTCAGTGTTTTTCATGTGTTTTTGTTGACGTACGACGTGACAAATATAACATTTCCTGGAAACAGTACAATTTGTCAACTAAAAATCAATATAATAGAATCAAAAAACGACTCAAATATTTCGCGGAATAGTAAGTTTTCTAGCATGACGTCGCGACCATGCTAGGATAGGTGGAAATTTCAGGAAGGTTAGCATAGTTCTTGACATAGGAGTGCAAACAACTTTTTATAGATAATGTTCTAAACGTAAAAGTGCGTTACAAAGGTGTGAATAGTGATATCTTTCAAGTGTAGAATGAATGTTCTCAGTCATGTTCCATTCTTTGGTCGATTGACGACCTTTCAGTGTCACGAAATACAATCACCTCCCGAAATTTGAGGTTAGAGTACTCGATTCTAATTAAATCGATCTGATACACTGACCTGAAATTTTGGATGTTTTATTTTATTTCGTGACACTGAAAGGTCGTCAATCGACAAAAGAATGGAACATGACTGAGAAAATACATTCTACACTTGAGAAATATTACTATTTGTATATTTATGACTTACTTTTACGTTTAGAATATTATCTCTAAAACGATGTGTCCCATGACGTCAAGGTAAAATACTCAATTCAAATCAAAGAGGGCTTCCTACTCTTCGGGCCTCTTTTTTTGATTGGTCAGCCACTGACGCGTGCGTGACCGTACAAAGACCGTGGTGGGAGGTGACGGAAATGCGCAATTTCAAATAAGTGCTTTCAAGAAATTTGACAAATGGAGAAAACAAAACAAAACAGAAGAATGTTCGGACAGTGATCATCATCATTTAAAAAAAAAAAACATTCACTTCATATGACGTTCTCGCACCATTAAGGTAAGGGGCTATCCAAGGCTCACTTTTAAGGAGGCCCTATGGTCTTATAACATACTGATTTCGACTAAAATATCGTACATCACTCGTAGCGTTTTACACGTCTTCACGTGTAAATCAGTGTTCGCAAGGACGACCTGAAAAACCATAGCCTTCGACCATGGTTTTACTACTCGTCCTCCGAACATTGATCTTCTTGTATGAAGACGTGCCTAACCCTACTTGTGATGTAATATACTTATTCAAATATTTTTTTGAAAATTCGTGTTTTCTGGTTCAATTCAACTGCAATTTGTCAAAAATTTTATTTTGTTGTTCTTAAAAATTTAGCTACTTTGTTGAAAATTATTTTTTCTTGTTTGAAAATTCATTTTTTTAACTGAAAATTTAAATATTCCATTTGTTGTTGTTAATGGATATTTTTTAGTTGAAAATTCATGTATTTTATTGAAAATTTGTCCTTTTTGGTAGAAATTTAATATTCTTGGTTGAAAATTCAATTTTTTGTTGTTAGAAAATTCAATTACTTTGTTAAAAATAATTGTTTTGTTGAAAATTCATATTTTCGGATTGAAAATTCAACTGTTTGGTAAAAAACTCAACTACTTGGTGGAAAATTCTACAACTTGCTTAAAATTGGAACTATTTTGTCAAAAATTCATTTTTTGGATGAAGATTCATCATTTTAGTTAAAAACTCTTTTTTTTTGTAGAAAATTCTGCTATTTTGTTGGAAATTCAATTATTTGGTTCCAAGAGACTAAAAAAGTTTTCTTATGATTTATGGGAAAATTTCACATGATTTTTTATTGTGAAAAATTGATTTTTAAGATAAAATTGAAGAAGATTTCAAAAACTTTTGAAAAAGAGTATGCAATTTTTAAGAGAGAAAAAATTTTCAATTTTGCACGATTACAAAATTTTAGAAAAAATTCGTGTAAGTTTAAGAGATATTTAGAAGATACTCATTATTGAATAATTATTAGAAAGTTATTACAAAAAACCATTATCAATATTATTCATGTTAATACTTAGTGACTTTTACATATATCATATTATAGACACATCTAATTATAAGTAAACTATCATAATAAAAGAATAAAAATATATATTTTTTAATTGCTCTTCAATGATTAATCATTATTTAATCTCTAAGAAAAATTATATCTAAGAATTATTTAACAAATCAGAATACCAAAAATAGTTAACCAAAGATATGTTTATGAAAAATAACAACTGGTTTGGTTGAAAATTCTTTTGTTTTTGTTTAAAAATGCATCTCTTTTAGTTGAAAATTCATGCATTTTATTAAGAATTCGTTTTTTTGTAGAAAAGTAATGTTGTTGGTTAAATATATTCATTGAAAATTCGTATTTTTTGGTAGAAAATTCATCTATTTGGTTGAAAATTCAACTCGGGTCAAAAAATAAAACTATTTTGTAGCAAATTCGTCATTTTGGAAAAAATTTAATCTTCTTTGGTAAAAAATGCAACTGGTTGGAAAATAATCTTTTTTCCTTGAAGATTCAACTATTTTGTTTCCAGAGGATAAAAAAGAGATATTTAACAGTTTTGACAAAGTTACAAACAATTCAAAACTTGTAAAGATATAAAAAATGTCGATTTTTGAACATGTCGAACAAAAAATTAAGATAAAGTTATTAATTTAATTAGTGTTAGGGATTGATTATTGAATAATTATTGAAGAGTTGTTGAAAAAAACCATTATAAATATAATTTATTTCAATCCTAAGTGAATTTTACATTAACTATGTTATAAACACATGAAATTATGATTAAAGTGTCATAATAATAGAATAAATTTTTTTTTTTCAATTACTATGGCCAACGGCCATACCACGCTGAGAAACCCAGTTCTCGTCAGATCACTGAAGTTAAGCAGCGTTGGACGCGGTTAGTACTTGGATGGGTGACGATTCAAGAATACTGACATGAGTGCTGTTGGCACATCGTGGGTGTGGTGAGCCCACACTTGTAGTTATTTATAACTACAAGAAAAACCTAGAAACACTACCCGAATCGGGTAGTGTCACGCCTACCCTGAAAGGGAAATGGTTTAATGGTATAACTCTTTAATAACATTTGACAATTTTATTGGAAATTCTTTTTTTTTAATTCATTTTTTAACTGAAAATTTAACTATTCATTGTTTGGTTGAAAATTGATCTTTTTTAGTTGAAATTCATGTATTTTGTTAAAAATTCGTCTTTTTTGGTACAAAAGTAATGTTCTTGGTTGAAAATTCATCTTTTTGGTAGAAAATTCAATTACTTGATTGAAACCGATGTTTTTCAGTTGAGAATTCATCTTGTTGTTCGAAAATGTCACTATTTCGTCGAAAATTCGTCATTTTTGCAAAAAAATTAATCTCCTTGGTTAAAAATACAACTAGTTGAAAAATTTTCTTTTTTGATTCAACCATTTTGTTTTTTAAGATTATAAAAAAGATTTCTTAAGATTCATGGCAAAATTTCATATGGTTTTTTATTTGAAAAAATTAATTTCTAAGAAAAAATTGGAACAAGATTTTAAAAGATTTCATAACATTTTGAAAAAGAATATAGAAAATTTTAGAGCAACAATGAAAACTTTTACATGATTACAAAATTTAACAAAAATTCGAGTAAGTTCAAGAGATCTTTAGAATTTTTGACAAGATTCAAAAATAGTTTAAAACTTGTAAAGGGTTAAAAAAAAGTAGATTTTTACCAGTTTCAATAAACTTTCCATTAATCATAAGCATTGTTTCAAAAAAAATACTTGACCTTGAAAACTGAAGATTACAAATAATTTATACATTTTTACACATATAATTATGATTAAACTATCATAATAAAAGAATGAAAATAGTTTTTTGTAATTGCTCTTTAATAATTAGTTATTAATTAATTGCTTATACCAAATACATTAAAAATTATATCTAAGAATTATTCACCAATTATAATTTCTTAATAATTAACTGAAGAAGACCACCGAGGAAAAACCGGGAATTTGATGGGCAAAAATTGGTAGACACCCCGTTAAATTATTATTTTTGAGATATTCTGCATAATAATTAAAAATTAATATTAAAATATTTTGCAGCATGGTATCAGTGCCTTGTTCATGGCAGTGATTTTAATATCTTTGGCACTTTTTGAAAACTCGGTTGAAACCAAAATTCTAGTGGATGTCGAATCTCAAATGCTCTCAATGATTCAGTATAAACCAATAATTTGGGATTATTTGCACGAAAAAGTAATAATTGTTTACAAGTAGTTAAAATATTTTTGTAAAATCAATAATTTGAGAATTGAAATACAGTTAAAATGTTGCGGAGTGAGAGGATATCTAGATTGGTGTATAAAAGAAAATTTGGATTCGAAGAAAAATATAACAGAAAAAGAATTTTTGGGATCGCTTGTTTGTACTCCTCCCAGTTCTTGTTGTTTGGATTATAAAAGTGATGCAGAAGAGAATCATAGTTATCAAAGGTGCGATTGAAAAAGAACTTGTGACAGACCTCACTTTTTCAGTTTATTAAATTTTGTTTTTGAACCTAAAATCTTTGTTTGTAAATAGAATATCGGACTGAAACTTTGTAATATGTATCAGAAGACCATAAACTACGTTTATGTACTTTATTTGAGTAGAAATTTCGCTAAAAATTATTTTCAAAGAAATTAAAACTGTGACCATTTTTGTACATATTGTTTTTGTACCTTGAAATTTTTTGAACCAAAAAACTTTTTTTTTGAGTAAAATATCGGCCTCAAACTTTGAGAAATGCAAGAGCCGAAGGTAAATTACGTTTATTTACGTCATTTGAGTATAAAAGATGCAAAAAGAAAAATTCCAACTAAATGTCAACATCGGTTGCCAGTTCGGTCGGTATTCGCGATGAGCATGAAAATGCGAAGTCTGGCGGCCACTAAACGAGGCCAATAACGATTTCAATACTTGCATAATTCAACATTGAAACAACATATTTCACTCCACTTTTATGCTGGACACAATTTTTATAAAATATTATTGTAAGAACACCGCATCATAAATCTTTGACAGCGTGGACCCCATATTTCAGATGTAGACGAGCCAGCTGATAGAGCCTCGATTAGTGACCGCCAGACTTCGCATTTTTGTGCCATTGTAACAGTTCACGATTAAATTGGCACGAATAATGAAGTTGATTTGAATTTAATTATTTAGCTAGTCCTTTAGTGGGTTCCTTCCACCAAGAGCGAAAGCTCTTCTTGTCCGGCCACCGAACTTGACGAATCCAACGATGATAAAATAGTCCAAACATTCTAGTTGAATAAAATAAGATCCTGCTTTAAGAGCTAAAGAAGGTTGAACATAATAAGACACAAAAAATACTTTGAATTAAAGGGTGAATATATTCAGGCTCTGTTCACAATAATTTCCTCTAAGTCCAATTTCTATAGTATATATATATATATATATATATATATATATATATATAGGTATCGGAGACAAAGATTTCGCGTCGCGAGCTGATAATAAGTATCTGATCTCGAAAATCGATGTTGCTCGCGGGCTCCTGGATCGCGCAGCGATCCAGGGGTATCCCGGGCAATCCTACTCTCAATCATACCCATACTTCCAACCAATCAGAATTCAGATTTACACCCCCAACCTGACTAAAGCATGACCTAAATCTTCGTCTACCCATGATGAAATCGCGGCCTAGTTAGCTTCTTGAAAAATACCCATTAGCCACGTTTCCTCGATTTAGGCTCAAATCTCATTTCATGCTTCACTATCAAAAACGTCAAATAATTAACAGTAATAAAAATTTCATTAGTTTTTACAGCTTTCGCACAAATAAAAATCAGCTCAAATTCTGGTTCAAGCTAGTTAATAACAATGGCTTCTTTATTTGTTTTAACTATTCTAGCACGAAATCTCGAAGCTATCTTTTGTGAGTCTGACTAACCCTCTTTCCTATTTATGTTTCTTTCATACTTATTCCGCATTCTAAACTAAAGCTGAAAACAAAACTTGTAGCAAACAACATTCTTTTCCAATTACATACAAATCATACCTAGATAGCAAAATGCCCGCCGACTGCAAGCGATCTGCCGGCCCGCGGTCCGATCGATCGGACCGACGTGCCGGCAGATATGCACCTTAATGTGCACACCATTGATGTCTATATGCCAGCCCGACAGGCGGGAGCGACGCGGTCCCGCGAAGTGCATGACCGACGGTCCGGTAAAATGCAGACTGAGTGTGCGAGCTTCCCTCTACGGTGCGAGTAAATTAAAATTAAAAAAATCTTTTGTTATGCAAATAAAACAAAAATTTCTTCCTCCAAATAGCATGAAAGGTAATGACGAAATTCTGTGTATAATAAGATTAATAAGTCCAAGTTGAAAGAAAAATAAAAAATGTTATTTTTATAAAAAGATATATCTTTTTATAATATTGATATTTTTCTTTCAACTTGGACTTTATTATACGCAGAATTTCATTACCTTTCGTGCTATTTGGAGGAAGAAATTTTATTTTATTAACATTGAGAGTTTTCGCGTTAGAAAGGGAGGTTAGGTTGGTCTCGGTACTTTATTATATTCCCGAACTATAATTTTTCAAGGTTGCATATACAAACCCACTTTTTATTCAACGCACAGCAAGCAAGGCAAACCAAAAACAGCAGTCCGCCTTTTTGCGCAAAAAGGAAAAGTCGATCCTTTTATTCATCCGGAACGATTCACGTCGCCCTAAATCCGAGGGAAAAATCACGGGTGAACGCCACACCAGATAATACACACGGCAAGAACAGCTGATCCAAAACGCGCATGCGCGTTTTCGATCTCAATCTACTCGCAATATCAGCCTGCAGCGGTCGTGCAGGTCCCAGGCCCGTCGTTCCTCGCCCGTTGCACGACCGACGGGCGTCTAACGTGCCGGACCGTTGTCGGCCTGACGCGTGCATTAGTAGGCACGTTTGTCTCCAGTCCGTCGGGCGATCACGTGCCGGCACGTATTGTTATCTGGGATAAATAAAAATTGAAATTCAACGTTAGAAAATTCTTAAACTACAGAGTCAGTTCGCTTTCTTAAAATACCAAGTCTCTCTCTATAAATTATTCAATTATTCATTAACCCAAATAATTATTAATTATTTAATAATCCCATTAGTAAATCTACCTCTAACCAAAATGGATTTGAACGAGGTTTTAATATCTCATGTCTTTTCGCATGTCCGGGAGGTGCTGCCCCTAGTGGACAGTAAGGGCATTAATGAACAATCACAGATTGTTACACATCGCGAATACCGGAGTTGACATTTAGTTGGAATTTTTCTTTTTGCATCTTTTATACACAAATGACGTACATAAACGTAATTTACTGTCGGCTCTTGCATTTCTCAAAGTTTGAGGCCGATATTTTACTTTAAAAAAAAGTTTTTAGGTTAAAAAAATGTCAAGGTACAAAGACAATATGTACAAAAATGGTCGCAGTTTTAATTTCTTTGCAAATAATGTTTAGCGAAATTTCTACTCAAATAAAGTACATAAACGTAGTTTATGGTCTTCTGATACATATTAAAAAGTTTCAGTCTGATATTCTATTTACAAAAAAAGATTTTAGGTTCAAAAAAAAATTTAATAAACTAAAAAAGTGAGGTCGGTAATATAGGTATTTGACTGTGTCACATACCCTTAAATAATAATTTATATTTCTTTTTGAATTATTGATAATTTAGTGAAGATAATAAAATAATGTTAATTATTCATTGTAGTAGGCAGGACCTTTGTCTTCAGTCACCAACACCTTGGAATTCTTATCAAATTGGATGCATATCACCTATTAAAAGTGAAATGTATTTCTTGGGAAAAATCTATAGAATAACGAACGTCGGATTAGCAATTATATTAGTAAATTGAAAAAAATATATTTATAATAATATGAATTTCTTACGCATAAGCCTGATATACTTTTTAAATAAACAACTTTTTTCAGATGCTATCTGCGACCATTCATGTTATCCAGTTTACACATTTTTAAATCCGGAAAATCACTTTGTTAAATAAATCGAAATGTAGAACAACGCATATTTTAATTACCTTTATTTATAATAAAAATTTCTTTAATCGTAATAAATTCAATTGAGTTTAAAGTATCTGGAATTTTATTTTTCGGGATTTTTCAATCGTGCCCTGAAGCTATTAAAAGAAAAAAAAACTTATTTTTAATAATATGAAACTTCGAAGAGGTTTTCAGAATTTCAAAAGAGTCAAAAGATTTTTGGGTATTCTACAAGATATCGAGGAATTTTCAAGGGCTGGAAAAAATCTCAAGGGAATTCAAAAGATTTCAAAGAGTTTAAAAAATGTTAAGGAATTTCCCAGGATTTTGATGATTTTAATGGATGCGAACTTTGGAATTTAGCTTTAGGATATTTATCAGATTTTCGAAGATTTCAGACATTTTAAAGATTTCTTAAGGCTCTCAGCAAGGTATTTTAATAAATTTTATCTCTTCAAGAGGAATAAATTCAAGGAATTTCTAGGAATATCATCATATTTCATGTAACTTCACTTAATTTCAAGGGCTTTTATAATATTTTAATAAAAAATTTTAATGAATTTATTGATTTGGCAGATTTTTTGATATTTGAAAAGATTCCAATGAATTTTAATAGTTAAGTTAGGAAAATTGTCTATGAAAATTGTATCTTGTTCTTTTGCGTTAACATTCCTTGTTTACGAGAAAAATGAAAAAATTTCATTTTTAGAAACAAAAAATTCTCCCGGCTTGAAAAATGGTTTAGCCCGCATGATGCTGATAAGATGCCTTTCCTCTATTAGTAGAAATTGTAAAAAAAAATATGCGAAGGAATAAAAAAGGTGGGGTTTTCCAGAAAATCTTTCTTATTTTTGTCTTCAAATTTCGAAAATAGGAAAAAAAATGTTTTCTGGAAACCCCCACAATGTTTTAAATTATTTTGTCGTTTCACTCCGTGTAATTAAAAAAAAAAAAAAAATTACTTTTACAAAAATTTTTGTATAATTTTATTGATTATAATAACATTTTATATAATTTCTCTATTGCAGTATTAATCAAAGAGTAACTCTGTCAATTGTGCTTTGCGCACCTACAAGAAATTATGTAGTTTTTGCAGATTTAATCAAATTTACTGATAAGGACCACCATTGTGTGCCGAAACGTTCGAAACAATTCAATTATTTTCAATTTCTTTCACCCTAAAGCCGAAAGTGAACATCAAAATTCTCAAAGAAAGTACCAATTAATATATAATCTTTTTATACAATATCCCGTGCAGAAATTTCAGAGTGGCCCTGCTCGGGGCCACATCTGGCCCCAATCGGGTATCCCAGTCGGGGCCAGACTCGAAATGAAACGCCTAATCCGATGAGGGCCTGACTGGGGTATCCATAAGGAAGGTCCGATCTGGCCCTGAACAGGCCCCTTCTAATTTTTATTTATAAGAATATTATTGAAATATAATTTATTTAATAAGGAAGTAAAGAATTAATTAGGGATATTAAACATTATATAAATATTTTGAAAAATATTCTGAAACTTGTCGTTAGATTCATGTATTTTGTTGAAAATTCATCTTTTTTGATAGAACATTAATCTTCTTGGTCGGAAATTTATCCTTTTTGGTTAAAAATGTGAGAATTTTGTTGAAAATTGGTATTTTTGCTCAAAGTTAATTTTTTATCAGAGTTTCTATCTGAAAATTTAACTATTCTCTCTTCAGTTTATGAGATAAAAATTTTACTATTTGGTAGGAAATTTAAGAATTTGGCTGAAAAGTCGTCTTTTTGGGTAGAAAATTAATCTTGTTTGTTGAAAATTCAACGATTTGGTACAAAATTCATATTTTTTGATAAAAAATCGTCTTTCTGGGTAGAAAATTATTCTTGTTTCTTGAAAGTTCAACTTTTTGGTTGATAATACAACCAGCTTGTTAAAAATTGATCTTTTTTATTGAAAATGATCTTTTCTGTTCAAAATTTATTTATTTTGAAGTCACTGTTTTCTATAATATTAGACTTTTCAGATTAAAAACTTTACTCTTTTGTTGAAAAATCAGCTTTCATTGTAGAAAAGTTAGCTTTTTTGGATGTAAATAAACTTTTTCGATCAAGAGTCAACTGCTTTCTAAAAAATTTGTTTTTCTTCTTGAAAATTCTAATATTTGATTAAACTTTAACCTTTTTTGTTTGAAAATTCGACAATTTGATTGAAAAGCTTTTTGGCACGTGGAGCAAAGAATAAAAAAAGTGAGGTTATAATGCCAAAAATTTGTCGACGCTTTCTCGAAGTTCACTGTCGGTAATCTTAGGGGCTGTCCATAAATTACGTAACGCTATATTAGACAGACAGGCTCCGTGATTTTTGTTATGGTAGCGTTACGGAGAGACAGAGAGAATTTTGTGAAATGTAACGTAACGTTTTTCAAAATGAAAATTAGCGATTTGAAATATTACTTTAGCGTGGTCTGTCTGCGTGACTCGGTTCACGTTCTCGCTTCTCCGTCGTTACCCGATACTACATAGCATCGATATCTTTGTTGGTGTTACGATTTCAAAGGCTCCCTCACCGAAATCTTTTTCGAAACTTTCTCGAAAATGTTATCAATGACTCAACGTACAATTATTAAAACAAGGCTCGAAGAGCTCATGCTATACTCTGGCTTGTTTTACTGTGAATTGCTTTACTCTGCTTCAGTCTTGATCAGTGATGCCAATGTTGGCGTCTTTTGCTACTGCGCTTGCGTTCGGGCCGCGCACTGGTTGGCCGCAGTTGGCGCGCAATTCAAAATTGGAATTAAAAACAATTCTTGTAATGAAAATGAATCATCATTGAAAAAAACTGTAATACTAACTTATTTTTGAGAATACAAAAAATTTATTCAGAGTATTTTTAATCTTAACAATAGAATAATATGATATTGTATTATTTGGCTTATAATGGTTAAACTAAATAAATATGAAAAACCAAATCATAGCAATAGGTTATTATATTCTGTCCAGTTTTTTCATTTTTCGAGAGGTCGTTAAGTCACTTTAAACAGACAGGCAGGATAGAGTAAAATTCTAAAAGATCTTAGAGAGCTGGATAATTCTAGTTTGATATGAACACCTCACCCCGGTCTAAAAAATTTGCGTAAATGAATAACGGATTGAATTAAGACTAATTGAATACATTCGAGATTAGCGCGGCAAATTCAAATCTGAATAAGTATAAACTCTAAACAGATTACAAAAATACCTACAATAATTAATACTAACTTGAAAATTGTATATTTAGTAACTAATTTAATGCATCCGTAAACATACATTTTTAGAAATTTTGTTCGAACAAATTTAAGCTTTTTTTAAAATTTTTTCTCGTTTCTTCTATTCTTTGCATATAAGAAGTTAAATTTAACTAATTAACTTTAGGTTAGTCACTGAAATGAAAATTAGTTGAATATTCACTAATTAAGACAGGGAATAATTTTAAATTTAATTAATCCTAATTTTTAAACTAACTATGAATTAACAGAGGGTAGCCCGATGTGGCCCCGACCAGGACCACAATATTAGCCATGATCAGGGCATTGGGCTAACCCGATCGGGGCCACGTCGGGAATCAGGATCAAATTGGGCAATTTCTCCACGATATATGCTAAATGTCTGACGAAAAACACTAATATAACCTAAAGTTGAAAATTCTAAGTTTAATTATTAAGTAAAATGATTTTTATTTGAAATAACCGATTTCTGGTATAAATTTGAAGATTAATAGAATCCTGAAAAATCTTATGATTTAATTTTTGAAAAATACCAATTTATTTTTACCAAAAATTATTCCAAATTGTAAGTCATATTCTTTGAAATTAAATTACTTTTGTTTAAAATAACCGATTTCCGGTAAAAAGGGTTAACATAACCTTAAATTGTTCCAAAAAAGTCAATCTTCTTCGAAATTTTATTATTTTTGTTAAAAATAACCGATTTTCGATGAAAAACATTACCGTGACGTTAAATTGTTCCAAAATTGTAAATATTCTTTGAAACCTATATCGACATTTCGGTTGAAAATCACTAGCTTAAAACCTATAATTAAACAAAAGTTTTAATCTTCTTTGAAATCTAATGATTTTTTACTGAAAAGATCGATTTTTAGTGTGAAATGCCAACATAACCTGAAATGGTTAAAAAGTTATGAATCTTCTTGGAAATGTTTGAAATATAATTTATTTTAAACAAAGTCATTGGATTTAAATTTAATGACTTGTGAAAAATACCGATTTCAGATGAAACACGTCAACATAACCTATAGTTGTTGAAAAATGGTACATATTCTTTGAAATCTAAAATTTTGTTATTATAAACACTAATAATTCCCAACGAAAAAAAAAAACATAACATAACAGAAAATTATTAAGAATTGTAAATCTTCTTCAAAATCCAATGAATTTTCTGCAAGATGACCGATTTTTTATGAAAAACGTTTATATTACTTGAAGCTGTTCAAAAATATGCTATCCTTTTTGAACTTTGGTGATTTTTATTTTACAATACCAGTTTTTGGTATAAAACGTTAACCTAACCGAAAATTAAAAAAAAATCGGAAATCTTGATGGTTTTTGTTTAAAAATGCTAATTTACAATTAAAAAAAAACGTACATAACCTAAACTTTTAAATAAATTTCAAGTCTTCTTCGAAAGTTTCTGATTTTATAATATTTTTTTTATCCAGCGAAAAGTACTAATATAAAACATGTGTAATATATGTGTAATGAATATTGAAAAAGCAATAATTTAAAAAAAATTGTAATTTTTCCACAAATAATTTTATTTTTTACCAACTTTTTGAATTATCACCCCGAAAATATAAATTTTCAACAAAAAAATTAATTGACGTCCAAATCGTTGAATTTTCAACTGAAATGATGATTCGTCAACAACAACAAAATTAATTTTTCATGAAGTAGTCTAACTTTAAACCAAGGAGTTGATTTTTTAACTAAAAAAATGAATTCTCAATAAAACGTTAAAAAAAAGACGAATTTTCAAGAAAGTAGATAAATCCTCAACCAAAAACCAAAAAGACGAATTTTCTACCAAAAAAAGACACATTTTCAACAAGATACATGAATTTTCAACCAGAAAAGATCAATTTTCAACCAAAAATGGAATGGTTACATTTCCAGGGAAGGAAAATTATTTTCAACCAAAAAACGAATTTTTAACAAAATAGTTCAATTTTCAACTAAAGCGATGAATTTTCGATTAAAATGATGAATCTTCAACAACAACAAATAAATTTCCGAGAAGAGAGTTCAACCTTCAACCAAAGAGTTAAATTTTAAACTAAAAAGTTTATATTTCATAACCAAGAAGATTAATTTACTACGAAAAGAGATGGATAAGTACTTGAATTTTCAATTAAAAAAAGATAAGTTTTCAACAAAAATTGAATAGTTAAATTTTCAGTTAAAAAGAAATTAATGTTCAATCAAAAATGAAACTATTTTTCAACAAAATCGTTCAATTTTCAACCAAAGAGATGAATCTTCAACCAAAAAATATGAATTTTTATCAAATTAGTTCAACTTTAACCTTAGTAGTTGAATTTTCAACAAAACAATTGAATTTTCAACCTATCTATTACCATTTTTATTTTTTCATTTTTTATTTATTATTTTTTTATTTGATTTCTATTAACATTTTTTGAACATATATTCAACAAAATTTAAATAAATTTAACGTACATACAGAATGCATTCATGAGATTTACAATAATAGTAATAAAATAAATTGAAATAATAAATGGAGTGATACAACAGATTTAATATAAATGTTACCTTGCCTTACATTCAAGGTCTATCTACACTGTTACGGAATTCACTTACAAAATTTAATAGTAATGTTCATTTTAAAAACACACATACTTTAACAAATTATTTAGTAAAGAAGAAAGACCAAAAAAAAAAATTTCACTGAAAATTTATCTGGTGTTATGTATCTGATAAAATGTAAATGTTGTCATAAAGTCTATATAGGTGAAACTGGCCGGAGATTGAAAACTAGAATTGCTGAACACAAAAGAGATTGTGAAGGCGGAAATTTTAACACAGGTTTGTCACAACATGCTTGGAATTTTAATCATTCCTTTGATTTTGACTTTAAATAAATTAAAATATTAGCTACTGGAAAAAACACTTATCGACGACATATGATTGAATCTATTTTTGTAAACAAATTTCGTAATATTTCAGTCAACCCACATACTGAAATTCTAAACATAATAAAAATTTATCAAAGTATTATAAAATGATGTCATCTATTTAGTTACAAAATTTCTCACATTTTAAATTTAGTTTAGCGCGCTTCCTAATCAGTGCTTTCAGTGAAAACTCGTCCAATGTTTATCAACGTTCATTACGTATACTGTCTTCATGTATCTCTAAATTGTCAATTTCTGTTCGTCCTTCCTAACCACGATCAAGTTCTCTTTTCTTAATTTAAGACGTAGTCTTCAAGTGAGTGAAGTCTCTTTATTATATATATATATATATATATATATATATTTATATATATATATATTGTAACCGCCAACTTTTGGTTATGTTAACTTTTAACCCCAATTAACTGATTTTAATCAATAATTAGAGTAAGATCTAGAAAGAAAGGGGTCTCACATGGAGAAAGAATAAGATTCTCTTTACAATGTAATAGTTTTTATTCCTTATTCCTGCTCTAACATATTTATACAATCAGTTTCTAAGCCCTAAGCTAGTTTTATTTTATAAATCGAATTGAGATTTTACTCTAAATCAGATTCACTCTTCTCTTCATAACGATAGCTGCACTTCGGGCAAGCTAGATTTCGCAACCCTATCCTAATTTCTTAATAATGAGCTCAATAAAAACTTGTAATTATATAAAAATCAATGAAAGAATATTTCTTTAAAACAATCTTCTCGCTCTTCTATATCTCTTTAGCCTTCTATTATAAGAGCTGCACTACGGGTATGCTCGATTATCTTTAATTTTAATATCTATTCGACCTACAATGAGGTAAACCTAAAAACGAATATGTTTTTGATGCGATTCTTTGCCTTTATTATTTAATTTCTTTTTCAAATTCGAATATGACGTAACAACTTCCTTCTCTTGTCAAATTGAAGCCTCCTTAGAGTTTCTTAAACGATTTCCAGATACTGGATGTAAATTTTATTTCATTCTTTCAATTCTCTCTCTCTCTCTAAGGAGTCCTTTCACATAGAAAGGAATTTCCTAATGGGTATTTACGCAGTAGCTAACCCAACCCTAATTATCTTTTATGATTATATTAGCAAATTGCTCATAGGCACAAAGAAAAGTATTCAAATGCAATAATTAAAATAAGACCTGTCGCTCAGGTGTAAAGACTTAATCCTTAGGGGCTGCCGTCCAGGCACGTTCGCAAGAAACAAGCTGGCCGAGGGAGCCTCAGGTCCAGGTATGCGCTGTTACGCGAGGATGGGAGAGCAAGGAAGAGCGTCCCAGAGCTGACTCTACTTTAAAGAGACTCGAAATATTATTATCTCGTAAATGGGTTTTTAGAGATTTACGGACTCTAGGTCCTCTTTCAAAGAGAGAGAAATATTTCGTCACTCTCGAACTTTTGTGGACAATCGTTTTCGTAGACACGTAGAGGAGCTGCCTCCTCTATCTCCCTATAAGCGGCTTGAGGCACAAATGTTCGATTGTAAATTATTGGCTTTGGTTATGTTGACAACTTGCCACGGTAGACCCAGACAAGTTCTCGAAAACGCAAAACAAATAACTCTTTCAAAAATATTCCTTTTAAATTTAGGCAACTGCCTACAAAAACACAGCAACAGCGTTCGGTGGATCTCAGCCACATAAAAAAATTATTTTATTTCAATGGAACTCTGCCAAAATATAAGAAAAAGAATCAATTCAAAATTTGCTCTGTGAAGCCCAAGAATATTCTAGAATCTCAAAGGAAACGCGTAGATCGCTACTGAGATTAACTTGCCTTCCCGAAAAGTTTGGAGAAATAGATTTCTCTTCACTCTTCCAAGACGAACTTAATCCTTTTTGGAGAAGGTTCTGAATAAGTAGTCTTTTTTGGGACTAAGTATTCAGACTCAACCCACACTGAGTAGAATTGGAGGACAAGAAGTGAGAATAGATTCTCAAGTCTTCTCCCTTGTGTTCAACTCTTTGCGACCTGCGCTTTTCAGCTGCAAAATCTAGAATGCCGTTTTTCGGCTGAGATGCGCTTTTTATCCCCTTGCTCCCATTCTGCCTCCCACGCTTACGCAACAACGTTTGATTGGGAGTTCTTTGGAGTCTGCACCTCTCTCTTTCTCTTGTGTGATGCAACTTTTCGGTGGCATCACGCAGGAGATAGAACTTCTGCCTATTTTCAGGCTACCCCTGTAACTGAGTAGGTTACAATATATATTTAAAAGTTTGTCATAAGGACAACCGCAGGATTTCGCCGGGAGCGGGTGCTAATCTGAAAATTTGCACCCGCTCCCAGCGAAATCGCGGTAAAATTTCAGCTGTAACCACGTCCCACGACCGTGAGATAGGTGGTTACAGTCTGCGACGAACTCAATACGATGATCCGGCAAAAGTCTCGTGCACCCTAAGGACACGAAGTGATCCAAGGACCACCGCCTTCTGCTTTTTCCCCGCAAGTGTGTCAGCATTTTTTTGACACGCAGGGATGCTTTTCAGGCTATTAACCAGTGAAACCTTGGCACCTCCAAGAGCGCCGATGATCAAGACGATTAGCTTAACAGAATATTCCGGGTATAACCGTCACAACTCCCTTACAAGGGAGTTTTTTTTTCTTTTTTTTCTTTCTCCTTGGCTGTGACGTTTTTGTCAGCTGGTGCCGAAAATTCGATAACGAACATGGTTCATTTCTCGAAGTCAAGGAGAACTATGTCAGGCCTCGAGTGCGCAACAGAAACAATTGTCGAGAATATGAAGTTCCAGTATATGCGGCACTTCTCATTTTCGACAATTGACTCTATTTCTTTAGGAGCGTTTAGCGGAGAGGTATTTGGGCTAATGCCATAAGAGTGACAGAGATGGTAATAAAGCACTCTTAGTGCCGCATTCTGCCGTTGGATGTAGGTCGTTCCCGCATGAGTTGGACAACTAGATAGTATGTGTCCTAGATGCTCGGGGTGTGCATCACACGCTCTGCAGCTATCATCGGGAATGTCTTGGCTCAAAATGTGGCGGCGGTATGCTAGAGTGGAAATGACACCGTCTTGAGATGCCAAAATGAAGCCCTCCGTGCCCGACTTCAATCCGGGTGATCTAAGGAAAGCAAACGTTAGCTCATACGACATCGACTGATCTTCCACATTTCTGTGGAAGATGCCGTGCATCCTCTTGTCGAGAAGCTGTTCGTGGAAGTTTTTCTCCTGTGCTTTCTTAATCCGGGCCTTCAGGAGTGAGTATTCAAGATGGATAAGATTTGATGCATTTTGCTCACCCCTAATATTGAAGTCAAGGCCGAGTGTTTCAGCAGCCTCCTTCGCTCCTTTGTACAGAAACGCCCCTTTGCCCACTTCTTCGTGTTTCCTGACCATTTTAAGAAGAGGGCCTTGTCGATTTGGAATTGTATGTGCTGTACCCAGAATAATTCTGTTGTGAAGACATTCAAGATTTAGTATCCCGCGACCACCTAGGCGGCGTGAGATGTGAAGTCGCGGAACAGAAGACTTAAGGTGCATGCTCTTGTTCATGTGCAAAACCTTTCGCGTCCCGATATCAAGGGATCTGAGCTCGTCCTTCGTCCATGGAACCACTTCAAATGAATAGAGTACTACCGGGACGGCAAGTATGTTCGTTGCAGATACTTTGTTTCTCGCCGACAGTTCGGAAGACCAAATCTGCCGGATGATACTTTTGTATCTGCATCGGAGAGTATCCTTTATAGATGTCACGTCCTGAATGCGGCTCTGTGGCACGCCCAGGTATGTATAGGTCTCTCCAGAGCAAAGGTGTCGTATAGCGCCATTAAGTTTTCCTTTCTTCAAATTAACTTTGGCGCATTTATCTAACCCGAATTCCATTCCAATCTCTTGAGTGTACTCTTTGACAATTTTCAGAGCTAGATGTAGTTTCTCTTGATTCCTAGCATAGATCTTAAGATCATCCATGTAAAATACATGAGTGACCTTATGCTTTCGGTTTACAGGTTTGCCGCAGAGATACCCTTCGGAATGGCGAAGTGCGAGAGATAGTGGCAATAATGTGAGGCAAAAGAGGAGAGGGCTCATGGTGTCGCCCTGAAATACACCTATCTGAAAGGTGATACTGTTAGTGATCACACGATGTTTTCCAGATGAGATAGTAAATCTGGTTTTCCAAAGCGGCATTAATGTCTCTACGCACCTCACGATGTGTGGATGAACCTTTAGGCTTTCCAACAGACAGATGATAAGTCTATGGGAGGTTGAATCAAAAGCTTTCCGGTAATCAATCCAGGCCATCGATAGGAATCGCTGATAGGATGCTGCGTCTTTACAGACACATCTATCGATGAGCAAGTTCTGCCGACATCCTGCTACGCCTTTCTTTGAGCCACGTTGTTCGTATATCTCTCGCCACATAGGTCCAATTGTCCGACGAATCCTATAATTTAGGATAGCTGTGAAGATCTTATACAGTGTGTTCAGACAAGTTATTGGCCTGTAATTCTTAGGGTCAGCTAAGTTGCCCGTCTTCGGCAGGAGCACTGTGCGCCCTTCCACCAGCCACCCCGGAATAGGCTCTTCCGATTTTAGATATGAGGTGAAAATTCGGGCCAGATGCTGGTGGGTTGAAGGAAACTTCTTCCACCAGAAGGTCTTGATACCATCTGGTCCCGGAGTGGAATAGTTCTTCATGCCTCTTAATACGTTTTTCATCTCCTCGGTAGTGATAGGTGGGCATTCCTCCTCAGCTGTTATGAGGGCATTGCACAGCTCCTTGAAGCTATTTATGTTCTTTGAGCCTTCTTCAAGTGGATGTTGGACCTCGTAGACTTCTCTCCAAAATGCTTCGACCTCCTCTGGTTTGGGCGGATGGTCGACAGTAACTGGAGGGTCTTGGAAGAGTCGAGATGGGTCAGACAAAAACTGTTGATTTTGTCTGACCCACCTCTCTTTCCGCTCTAGACTTCTCCTAGCGTTAGATAGTACTCGTATTCTGTCAACAATATGCTGCCTGATGGTCAGTAGCTTTGACTTGTTGATTGTGTGATAACGCATCCGCAGTTCGCGCGCGAACTGTCGAACCTTGACAGTGAAAGTCCTGCTAGATATTATGTAGTCAATCACACACTGAATGCGGGACGCGTACTGTCTTGCCCAGCCTATCTTTGTGCTAAGTTGATGCATTCGTCTTTTGGTCTTATGATCAACCGTTGGTTTTGTTTTACGGTTTGCATCTGTCAAAGTTCTCGCTGCATTGTACACATTACAATTGACAGTCAAGAGGTCGGCTTTTTCGGAAAAATCTCCACGAAGCTCATCGTCCAGTTCAGTCAGATCTTTGGGCTTGGGAGAAACCTGAATGTTGATGTTTCTCCGGATCTTGAAGCATCGTTCTTCCTCTATTGCATGCTTGTTCGAGGTTGGTCTCAGTGTCACCTCTCTTTCTCTGTTGCCGACTTGTTCTGGCTGCGGTTGTATAGGCGCTTCGCTTATATAACCCCTTTTCCGGAGGTCCTCGGCACGGTTTCGCAAACGTTTTTGCGAAAAATCCGAGAACTTTGGGTGTTTCTCGCACCACAGAGCATGCAGTCGCGCCATGTAACCTTTTCGTTCAGGGGCCATACTGGTATCATAGCACTCTATCATGTCGTCCCTGAGTCGATCCGTCCACTTAAAAGTAATGAGATTCTGCCGGTCAATCGCATTGACTCCGTCTTGATTGGCTCCCCCCACTCTAGGGTAGTCGGCATTGTTGTCCGACCCATTGTCGGGAGCCCTGCGCGTTCGATTGTTTTGAACCGCACTTCCTACAACTATGTTTGGTGTTGTCATTGTTGTTCCCACAAGCAGCTAGGGAAAAGGGTTAGTCCATCTTTGTAGAGCCCCGCGTGCAAGGATAAGGCTGATACTCTGAGAGGTCGCCCGGTATCCCAGGATCACCGTTTGAGACACCTCACCCAGGTGCCATTCAGCTTTCGGCACGGTTGTTACGCCTTTGCTTAGGAGTTATTCTCAGGGACCATCCCTGGACAATTGTCCGCGACTACTTATTAATTATTGTAACCATATTCAGCAAAAACCCTTGGTACAGGGACCCACTATCCGCAACCCGAGGACGCGTTCGGTGGCTTTGTCATAGGCCCTTTGGTTCGATTCCCAAGGAATCAAAACCGAATACCGAATATATATATATATATATATATATATATATATATATA
>CAKNYM010049887.1:2214-25033 GCA_932195095.1 Andricus curvator
CCCCCCCCCCCCCCCCCAAGGAATAGAAACCGAGAGAGAGTCGCAATTGATTGATGATTTATGCTGAGAAGGTCACCAGCCTTCAGCAGCGTTGTATTAGATAGGAGTTGAGATTGTTCCATCTGCCGATTCCCGGCCCACCTCTAGGCATGGAACCAAAAACTCTTAATTTTTTCCTGCTTGAAATATCAAAATAGTTTTGATAATTGAGCTGCAATATTATAAGTTTTAGGGAGAATTTAAAAAGAATTTAGGAGTCTTTGTAAATAACGCGTCAAGGGAAACGTCATCAGTTTAATTTTCGAGTTTTCGACCACTTTAGTATCTTTAAATATTACCCCCCCCCCCCCACTTTATCATAACATGAGTCTAAATCTTTATCAAGAAATTTCAGCATTATTTGAAGTTTTTCAGCTTCAAAAAATTTATTTCGGCAATATTATTATAAATTGGCATGAAAGAAAAACTCATCTTTTGAAATAGACTGCAGGCTCTTCTATTCTATGTCCAATTTTCAAGGTTATACTTTAGTTAAAGAGAAAAAATAACCAAACTTTAAAAATGTCATATTTGGTTTCCTTTCTATCCTCGAAAAGACGACTGACTTCTTGAGACACTCGAGTAGGACTGATTTTTTAAAAATATTTTTAAATCCCTTAAAATCCTATAACATTCTTTTAAATCTCTTAAATTGCCCTGAAATACCTGGAAATCGTTTGAAATTCCTCGAAATCGTTTGAAATCTGTTAAAACAACTTGAAAATTTGTCAAATCTTTACTCTCTTATCAAAGTCGATAATTTAAGATTTGTATTTGCAAGGGCAATTAAATATTTCGCCACTATAGCTAGTATAAATTAAATTGAAAGTAGTTGTAAACAAATTGAAAGTTAGCAGCAGGCTTCAGTCAGAAAAATATTTGTCTTGAATTAATAAAACCGTTTCCTTAACATATTTTTCTTTGATTAGAAGAATTTCAAGTTATTCAAAAGCTATTTAGGTTTCCAACAACAATGAGTGCGAGAGTTTCGAGATATTTCGTTACACCACTTTTTTTAGATAGATTTGTTATTTAAGTTGAGACATGCCAAAAAACCATAATTTATTACATTTGCGTTGCCTGCATCGCTCTATTTATTGATATTTCTTTAAAATATTTATAGAGTCAGTAAAATTATTCTCGCTGAATAGAAATTTGGATTGTAGAATACATTTTTATTGTAAGAAACTATTTTTATGAACAAATTAGGTCATTCAGCACAGAAATTTTTTTTTTTTGCGGTATTATTTCTTTTAATCACGCGAATCATGGGTGGACAGAAGAGGTTGCCATTAAACAACAATTTTTATAGATTCAAACCATTGTTATGAACAAATTCACTTCGCACTTTAAATATAACAAAAAAAATTCTTTTCTGCAGAGTGACTTCTTTTCATCTCAAAAATAATATTACGACAAAAAAATATTGCGAATTGATAACATATTATGTATATTTAGTAATAATTGTCATTGTTTGGATTATTTAAAAAAGAAACCCACTGTTTTGGTCTTTTTTAATTCATAGGGTTTTTTCTCCTGATAAAATATGATTCTTAAGAAAAGAAAAAAGAAAAAAAGCTAAAACTGTGAATTTCTTAATAAGAATTGTAAGAAATAATAATTAGTTTGTTGAATAGCAATATTTTGTGTCATAATATTATTCTTAAATGAAAATATCATTATTTCGCAAAACATATACTCTCTAAATCATAATTAGTGACAAATTGAAAAGTTTATTTAAAGAACGCGATTGTGCAATATTTTCAGCTTTATTCAAGCAATAAGAAGGCAATATGTAAAACATGTAAATAGGCTACGTCACCTTCAACAATAACGTATTTACTCTCTAAATCTGTATATTATTAAAAATGGCACTAACAGAATTAGTAATTGAGCGATTTACTAATCAAATAGTAATGTTTCTGCAGTTCCCTAATAAAATGGTTGAAATATCATAGGTTTATTTTACTAAAGTCAATTAGTGGACATATTTACTAGTTCTTTAGCGATTTCGGTTACGATACAATTGGTGAACATTTCTTATCGATTATTTTCGATATAAAATCGTGTACGTGAACTGAATGATTCAGCGTATCTCAGGTGAGCTCTGTCTTATACAATTTTGTGGTTTTTCTGTTAGTGTATATGAAAGTGATTTTTTTGACGGTCTAAATAGAGCAAGGTAAAATATATTGTTTATAAATAACACAGAAAAAACTAAGAATAAAATTTGTTGCAGGAAATTTTTTAGAGCGATAAAGTTTTGTTCAGCCAACTTTGCGTCTTTCAAAATACATGTGTTTGTCATGGAAAAAAAAAGAAAGTTTAACCGATATTTGTGTAAAGTTTATCCTCTGAAGTTAATTTTTGTTGCAAAGAATCTTTCGTCGGAAATCGATGTCAAGTTCATCTTCTGTGTTTTCTGTGAATACTGATTTTTCTGTTTTGAGGAAATAGCTTGTAAATACGTGATGTTGAAGGAGGTGACTTAGCCTACATACAAGTTTCAAAACATTGCCTTCCTATTATTTCAAAAATTTTTTAAATATTACACACCCGCATTCTTTTATTAAACTTTTCTATTTATCACTCATTTTTCTATTTTTAAGCAATAACTTTTATTAATCAAATCTAAATTAGTAATATTTTGCTAACTACTTGTGAAAACCACTAATTGCATAGAGTGAAAATATATGAATTTATATAGGCATGTATATATTAATTAAAATAAAGTTATATGTAGTTAATTAAAACAATAAGAAGGCAATATTGTGAAACTTGTAAACAGACTATGTCAGCTGCACCAACATAACGTATTTAAAAAATATTGCTTCAAAATAGAATCTAGCTACGAATTTGATATCAGGTGATTCCACTTGGTTTCCTAAAAGAGTCGTTCAACAAATTGAAATTTGCTAACGAAATGAAATTGTTTATAAAAATGGTTCATAACAATGACAATTATTGTTGGACGTCAATTTATTCAGTCAAGATATTATTCTTGTGATGAAAAGAAATGATTTCGCAAAAAAGGAAATATTGCCTATGTTTAACAATGTGTTCAAAATAAAATTATTTATAAAAATTGTTCATTGTAATGTCGATCGTTGTTGAATGGTAATCTATTCTACCAAGATGTTTTATTGAGATGAGAGGAACTGATCCCACAGAAAATGCATGTTGTCTATGTTAAAAAATGTGACCTAAATTAATGTTTTTATAAAAATTACAATTTTTGTTCAATAACAATCGATTTTGTTAAGATATTGTCACAGTGAATCACAAAAATATCTTCCAGTACAAAATTGTCTAAAAACAGTGCAGATATTTGACAACTACATAAAAAATCGTGAATTTGGTTCTAACTGTCAATGTAATAGTCAATGCAGTTCTCAAGTATTTGGAATGCAGTTGTCAACTATTTTAAGCGTTTTAAGAAAAGTTCTGCTAAAAGTTATCCTTGGGCTTTTCTTGTCTTTAATCTATAATAAAAAATACTACACAAAGAGTGTAAATTTACTAATCCTATGTGTTTTTGAGAAAATATTAATAAATATAGGAAATATAAGATATTACACTTTTTGGACATTTTTTAAGTTAAATAATAAATCAAGGAATTATTTTGGGCCATTCATAAATTATGTAATACGTTATTTTCCCATTTTTTACTCCTCCCCTCCTCTATGTACAAATCGTTTCCCAAATATTTTCAGCCATATATTAAATACAGTTTAGTTACTTATTACTGCCCGAAACAGCTGAATTACCAAATAATTAGAAACTATTGAAATAAAAAAAAACTTTAAAACAATATGAAACATGCAACTTGGAAACTATACACTCCTCGAAAATTAAAACGTATAAAAATCTGTGTCATCTAGTAGAAAAATATTCAGCAAAAACTTCATTTTTTACCATTTTGTTTTTCAAATTACTCGCACATATCTCCAATTATTTAATATTTGTTATACGTTTTTCTAGATTTTGGGTCGAGCTAAAGGTGACGTAAAATAATATAAATTTTTGCAAGAACGATAGCGATCATGATCAAAATTAATAAAATGTAATATAAAACGTAGTACAATTATACGTAAAACGTAATACAAAATATAAAATGTAATACAATTTTCTAGAATCTTTCATCAAATCACTTAAGCTTACATTTTTGACAACAATTCAGAAGATCGAAACCCCTCACTAAAGGTTTTAGATATTTTTACATCCTGTTTAGTATCTCGTCAAATCTATAAAAGTAGATCACCAAATCTAAGGGTGTATTTAGTAAATAATGCGAAGCCTGATCAATTAAAAAAATGTTGATTGAGTTTAAGGGTAGTAGAAATTTCAAGAATTGTCAAATTTTTTTTTATGAATATTTTTTTTAAATACCATAAAATAATTTAAATTCTTTAAAATATTTGCAAATATTTGAAAATCTCTTCAAATCATTGATAACCTTTGAAATTCCTTAATTCTTGTGAATAAATTCTTTAACATTTTATTAAAATATTATAAAATCTATCTAAAATATGCAAATCATCTGAATCCTTTAAATCCTTTAATGTGAATAAATTCTTTAAAATTTCATAAAAATATTATAAGATCCCTTAAATTGCCATGAAATTATCAAAAATCTAATGATATTCCTTGAAGTTCTTTCAAAATTTTGAATTTCTATAAAATCCTTTGTCAACCTGAAAAAGTCATTAAATACCTTATTCAGAGCCTTTAAAATCCGTTATAATTATTGAAATCCTTTGCAGTTTTATAAAATCCCGTAAAAACCGTTGAAATTGCTCAAAAGTCCTTCGAAATATTTGGAATTTTTGGAAATTCTCTGAAATCCCTTGGAATCTTTTTAAAGATTTTAGCTTAACCCTACTCAAATAGATTATAAACTTAAAAAATGTTGAATGATTCGGCGAGTAGTAGTAATTCCAAAAATTGTGAAAAAAACTTTGTTTTTATGGATAATATACTAAACTAATCACACTGATATGAAGTCTTTATAGCATTATTATAATCTTTTCTTGTATAATTGCTAAACTTTAACGTTATATTTTTAACATTATATTTTTCTGAATCAAAAATTAAACATGTTCCTCACTGTGGCGTTCTACTATTTTTTTGATCATATTCTCTAATAGTTTTATTTATTGTATGTCAGCATTAATGAGACGAAAACAATTGTTAGAAAGGTGTTGGAATTGTAAATCCCTTTAGAACTGCATCATGTTATTAGGATTAATATTTTAACTTTAATAGACTTTAACGCATAAGCAGGAGTTTCCATTGGGCTTTAAAGAGCGAGTAACCTTTAGATCTTGAGGATTACAATTTTTCTGTCATGAACGTAAAAAAATAGTTACGCAGGATTCGTAAATAAGTTTTTCATTTGGTTAGAAGTTTTAATCATATATGAAAGTTTTTACGAAATTTTTAAATAATTATTAAATGGTCGTTTGCTGTCGAGTTTGCTGTTAAAAAGGCAGCACGTATTTATCAGTTTAAAAAGTAATTTTACCATTTAAATTACTCAAAGAATTTTACCCTTGCAAAATATTAGTTTTTAAAGCGTTTTGCCCAGTAATTTTCCAGAAAGGAGAATGAAAACAACTCAAAGCTCGCACTTTACAGAAAAATTGAAATTTTTATAGTAGAAACTCGTCTGGCCAATATAGGGTGAGATATTCCTCCGTCTATCCTCCAGCTTTAATATTTTTTTCATCCCTCTGCCTACAAGGTTCGAGTATTAGCCTCGATATTTTTGGCAGGGGCGACTCGACGAAGCGATTTTATGACGCGATGAAAGGCGAGCGGGTGAAATTGAGTTCTAGGTGGTCTGGAACGTAAGTGAAAAAAAGAGGAACCGGGTCGAAAGTGAGCAAAGGATCTCGCTTTTATCTCGCTCGAATGAGCCTGGGGCCACGAGTCGAGTAATCCAAGAGGAGTGAGTCCTTATACTTATACTTATACTCATACTTACACTTTCTATGAGGAAGAGTTCGCAGTATCTCTCAATGAAAGAAGAGCCCTGTTCTTCGTATAAGTTGGCATGGCGATAAATAGAAAAGCTCAAGAAACGAAGAAGTAGAAAGGGAACAGAACTGAGGCGTATAAATGTCCAAGAGCTGCTTTTTACTAGAAAATGTGGATTTATAAGCTTCGCTTCTTGAGGATGTACTATGTATGTACAGGCAATCTAAAAATTCAGTAAACTTTTATATATTTATTTATTTATTATTTCCATGTATACCTTTATAGGTAGTTAGATGTCAAAATCCCCTTCTCCTGCACTAGATTGACAGACATTAACCCTTACACTAAATCCCACTCTCCCCAAATACCTCGAATACCCCACTAACGACAAGCCTTCAGGTAATGCCTGAAGCTTGGACTTTTCGCCAAGGGAGAGGAAAACCGCAGAAAACCTTTTCCCGCGAGCGCAACCAGTTACTGAAAGTCCACACCCAACCTTGGCGTCAAAACTCCTTCTCAGCAATAGTTTAAGGCAGCTAAAACATGACTAAGCGAGAATCACGAACGTTCATCCATCCGAGCGCTAACCGTGTCCGTCCGTGCTTAACGTTCGAGATCTCGATGAGTTAATTCTGTCCTCATTGAAGCTCTTATGTTTCGCTTGCTTTTGACATGTCTTTTCACGCCTAGCTTGAACCAATTTTCACTGAAATCAACTTTGCCTGTCCAAGTTGCCTCGAAATTTCATTTTGGAGATGACTTCCGACTATTTTAAGCCTAAAATTAAAAAAATCGTTAGGGTCCTTTTTAAAATAACTCATTTTTTGACAGTTTATAGACCATTTATCATGTATATTTCTTGGAGAAAAAGTCATATGTGATATTTTTTTGGCCTAAACCCTGTAATTTGGTGACCAAAAAAAACTGCTAAATGCTCAATATCCAGTGACCTTCGGAACGCTTTTAAAATGTTGGAAAAGTGAAAAAAAAATAGTTTTTTGAAAATTTCTCGTCACGGGTACGTCGTACAACTTGAGTCTATGATTAAAAAAGAAAGTAGACAAAATTCCTAAAAAAACTAAAAAAAAAAAAATATCGTAACACTAATAGTTTAGAAGATATGGCCTGTAAAAGGGATTTTTCAGTGAAATTTTTTTCTAAAATTTTAGTTTTTGTGAAATATCTTTTTCTCTGTAGGTTCTACATGGAAATTGATTGGTAATAAATAAAAGCAGGTCAAATTATCTGCAAAACCAAAAAAAAAACTTTGCTCTAGCTCTAATATTACCGCAATTGGAGCCGTTCAATGTTGACACATTTTATTGCACTCTATTTGACACTAAGTTATTCTAAATAAATTGCTTCCTGTGCAATTGAGGTGTAAAATAGTTGGTGTACAAGTAAAGATGTATCGAATTTCCTGAAAAAGAAGAAAGCTTTTTCTACATAGTTTTAGATTGCCAAATATAGAATTTTCCACTAGCATGTTATGTCAAAATTGTATTTCAAAATTTGCACCGGGAAAAGGTTGGATCAGAATATGATATTCATTTTTAAAAAAATTAGTGTACAGGTTAATGGTATTATTATATGTGTCATATTATGACAAATATAAATCGCTTTTGAAATGCCCAAAGATTCTGGTACCCACGAGAGAAGTCGGAGGAAGGTTTGCTTGCTATGTTTTGGGAAGACAAAGAATATGATAAGCAAATGAATATCATATTCTGATCCAACCTTTTCCCGGTGCAAATTTTGAAATACAATTTTGACGTAACATGCTAGTGGAAAATTCTATATTTGGCAATCTAAAACTATGTAGAAAAAGCTTTCTTCTTTTTGAGGAAATTCGATACATCTTTACTTGTACACCAACTATTTTACACCTTAATAGCACAGGAAGCAATTTATTTAAAATAACTTAGTGTCAAATAGAGTGCAATAAAAATGTGTCAACTTTGAACGGCTCTAATTGCGGTAATATTAGAGCTAGAGCAGAGTTTTTTTTTTTTGGTTTTGCAGATAATTTGACCTGCTTTTATTTATGACCAATCAATTTTCATGTAGAACCTACAGAGAAAAAGATATTTCACAAAAACTAAAATTTTGGAAAAAAATTTCACTGAAAAATCCCTTTTACAGGCCATATCTTCTAAACTATTAGTGTTACGATATTGTTTTTTTTTTAGTTTTTTTAGGAATTTTGTCTGCTTTCTTTTTTAATCATAGACTCAAGTTGTGCGACGTACCCGTGAGGAGAAATTTTCAAAAAACTATTTTTTTTTCACTTTTCCAACATTTTAAAAGCGTTCCGAAGGTCACTCGATATTGAGCATTTAGCAGTTTTTTTTGGTCACCAAATTACAGGGTTTAGGCCAAAAAAATATCACATATGACTTTTTCTCCAAGAAATATACATGATAAATGGTCTATAAACTGTCAAAAAATGAGTTATTTTAAAAAGGACCCTAACGATTTTTTTAATTTTAGGCTTAAAATAGTCGGAAGACATCTGCAAAATGAAATTTCGAGGAAACTTGGACAGGCAAAGTTCATTTCAGTGAAAATTGGTTCAAGCTAGGCGTGTTTTGTCTCGCAGGAATCTGAAGCAAAAGTTCTGTATTATTTTTGAATTAGTAGAAATATTAAAAACGAGTTTTATAATCAGCTTTTCTGCCCCTTACTTGATATTTTTGAATCGAGAAATTAAAAAATGTTTTTCTGACATGGCGTTGAAAATTTGGTCAACTAAATGTTATTCTTTAAGGAATTAAATTACTTTCACTATTCTTTTAATGGTTCCTTCAATTCGTCAAACTCTTGGCTTTAAACCTGCCTAATGATTAATTCTCTTAGTTTTCATCGAAAATATATTTTACGTGTATTTATAAGAAGCAGCCCCCCCCCCCCCCCCAAGCTGCAATGCATTTCACCGTGACAAAGTTTCTTGTTGATAATCAAGTTCTGCTTTACTGAGGGTTCTTACAATACGCCACCCGCAAAAAATCCTCTGTCACTGATGTGTCGCACACAAGCCCCCCCGGGTAAAAATTATAAGAATAGGATTGATCAATCATTGACTTTCAGAAGTATGAAACATGTATGGTAAATGAGACGATCACGTACTTCAAGTATATCGAAATAGTATAGCTAAAGTCTAGCTAAAGTATAGCTGAAGTATAGATGAAATATAGATGAAGTATAGCTAAAGTATATAGGAAGTATATGTTATACTAAATCTATACTTAAGTAAAACTGAAGTATAGGATATACTTCATCTATACTTAAGTATAGCTGAAGTATAGGATATACTTAATCTATACTTAAGTATAGCTGAAGTATAGGATATACTTAATCTATACTTGAGTATGGCTGAAGTATTGCATACAATATGTGTTCATTTTGTGTTAAAGATATCATAGCAACGGGATAAAACATAATACATCGTGAATGACAGATCGTTTCTAAATTAAAAAATTTCGTGATATAAATAATTTCTTAAGAAAAGTCTGCAAAGAATATTGTTCGCGAGTGTGATAAAGAAGCCAGCTAATAAATTCTTTAAGTTTTAACAAAATTCGTTCCATATTTATCTCAAGAAATCTACTTCGGAGTTTAAATTCAACCGTTCAGTTTTTCAACTATATGGAGATTCCTTAAAGCAAGAAGATGTATATAATAAGAAGCTTATATTCTTCTTATTATTTTCTATATGTGGGTAAGAGATCCAGTAATCTTTGATCCCTAACCATAGCGTTATTATCGCATGTAAAAATTTGACTAATTTATTATTTAGATAAAAGACATAATGTTATATTTTTGATAATATAAAGAATTTCTCAAGTTTTGCTGAATTTAGAAGTTGCAAAAAAAAAAATTTATGCTGTGAAAATCATGATTCTGGATCATGATTCAGGCATACTTTATTTATACTTCTGACATACTTGAGCTATACTTTACAGATATACATCAGCTATACATCAGCTATACTTCAGCTATACTTCAGATATACTTCTAAGATATACTTTAGCAATACTCTTAATATACTTCGACTATACATTGTTATACTTTAGCTATATTTAAGCTATACATCCACTATACATGATTCAAATAGACGTGAAGTATAGGATCGTCTCATATACCATTCTTTTATTATACTATCTGAGAGACGACATCTATACGATTTCACAGATTTTTTCCTAGATCAATCCCATAGATCAGTCAAAAAGATTATAAGCCACGAAAAACAATTAATACTTATTTGCTGATAACATAGAGAACAGGAAGTACAATTCGTAAAAGCCGCAAAATCAATTCCTTGGAAAATAAATATTAATATAGCGAAATATCACGGAAAAATCAGGGGAGGATTATCAAAATTGGTACTGACGTTATCGTATAATCCTGTAATCAATTTTACAAAAATGGCAAAAGAAGATTTAACGCTGTCGATTTCTCCAGTAATCTGAAAAACCTAGGAATATTGTTGAACCAAGAATTCTTTAAACCAGGAATATTCTTTTCACCCTTTTAATTTGTTGATGTAAAAAAAAGAGATATAGGGTTGAGAGGTTCAGTCACCAATTACAAAATTTTATTTCATAAACCTAAATTTGAAACCATTTTTATTTTAAATTAGATTGAGCGTGGAATATTTAGGGTGGCAAATAATTAGAGAAACCTGCAAAAAATCACGAAATGATTGGAAATTTTGTAAACCCGGAAATAACCTGAAATTTAGTATTGGTTTTCAAATTGCATTCCCGGTCATAACATAGCTCTTTCCACTTTCTTTCTCGGTTGTTTCCGGGTTTAGAAATTTCCTAGTAAACGAAATACGCGAGGTTTTCAGATTATATTGGAGAAATCGACAGCGCCAAATATTATTTTGCAATATTCGCATAATTAATCGCAAGGTTATACGGTAAAATCAGTATCCATTTTTATACCCCCCCCCCCCTAGATTATTCCGTGATATTGCGCTAAATTGATATTTATTTTCCAGAGAATTGATTTTGCGGCTTTTACGAATTGAACTTGCAGTTCTCTGTATCATGAACAAATAAATATTAATTGTTTTTCGTGACTTATAACCCTTTTGACAGTTTAAAAAAGTAATGCGCTTATGTGCGGTTCATCAGTCACTATCTACACGAAACATTGTCACGGTCAAATGCATTGCAGTGTATTGGGTCTGATAAGAAGTTTCATTCGGTACGAGGTGAATGAATTGTTGACATGTTAGGCTTGGGTATCAACTTTGAAATAAATAAGCAAGTTCATGTGATGGTATTGCTATCTTTAAACTGAATGTTCCAGCTTTAATTTGGTATATAATACTTTCTCCACTTTCTCCACTTTTGTTCATCATTTATCAATTGTATGACTTCAAAAGTTTTTCTATCCACCTCGTACTGGTTTCCCCTACGTCAGTTTGATACCTTATAAAATTGTCTTCAATATAAAGCTGTTCCCCTTGCATGGAAATATTTTATCATTGATTTTCAAGTTATTAATTTCGCATTTCAGTTTAAAAGGTTGAGTTTCAAAAATCGTGATGCATAATTTGAAAATTATTCATTTTCAAGGATGTACACTACGTACAATCCATCTGAAAAGTCGCCAATCTTTAAAATGATTGATAAAATTGACAAAAATAGATCTATTATTAACTTCTGCTAATCTTGACGGAGGCTTCTAAATTTACTTCAGAAAACATAATTCAGGTTGAAATTGTTTACTTGACAGTAGCGATATAGAATTTTAGTTTTTGCTTTATATTTAGGGAAAAGTTACAATTCTTATTCAATTCTAATGATATCGAGGCCTCCTTTTATTCTTTGAAGGATTCTCTACAATTCTATTTGGCTGATGTTTATTAAAATTGAAACTATCATTGTTTATAACAATAATAACTGTATGATTTATAAATTAATATCTTTTTATTACAAAAACACCCAAATAGAATTACAGAGAATCCTTCAAAAAATGAAATGAGGCCTTGATCAATACAATTGAGTAAGAATTGTAAATTTTCCTTAAAGATGAAGCAATAAATTAATCTCTAAATAACTACTATTAAATAAACAATTTTAACCTAAATTATTTTTTTCTAAAATATACTTAGAATCCTCCGTCCAGATGTGCAGAAACATCGAGAGAAAGATCTACTTTTTTCGATTTTATTAATAATTTCAAAGATAGGCGACTTTTGAGATTGATTGTATGTACTGTACATCCTTAATGACTTAGTTTTCGATTTTTGCCATTTTTGTAAAATTGATTAGAGAATTATACGATAACGTGAGTAGCAATTTTGATTATTCTCCCACCCCCTTTTCACGCGATATTTCATGATATAATAGATACCTGTTCATAATTAGAATCATCTTTAAAAATTATAATTCCCATCTTCAGCTTCAAAAGCTTAAGTTCGATGATATTGGTATCTTTGAGGTTCTTAATTTTTAAATGCTGAATCAGGAACGTTACAAATTTCTAAATGTGCATATAATTTTGTTATTTTAGTGTTGTGGTGCAGATAAAAATGATTAAAAATGTACAGTTTTTAATGTTTCTTTAAAATTATTAAATTTTAACGGGGTTTATATTTCAACTAGGAATTGAATAAAGGTAACAAAAATGTATCTGTTTTAGAATCAAGGGTTCTTTTTTTACTAAAACGATATCTTAGGTTGTTTCCTTAAAAAAAAGAGTCCCGATTTCCAAAAAGTGAAATTTATTTTTGATCTTGACACTTGAACGTCAAATGTTTTTTTAACAATGCCACTATGTACTTATCCGACCAGCCGTACGAAAAGACACCTTCGCAATAAAAATGTTGAAAATAAAAGAATTTCTTATTTCATCGAGAAAAAAATTGAAAATAAAAATTTAAACTTTTGTTTGGATGGGATTTTTTCAAAAAATATGTTTGAAAATCTTACACTTATTATTTTGGTAAACAAATTTATTCCTAAATAATTTTAATTTTAAGGAAGCCCTAGCAAACGGAATTATGGACAACCTTTTAAAGAATGATACCAGCCCTTGAGCATTAGAATTAGCTCATTATTTCAGCTTTTACCCAGAATTGAAGCTAAAATACATAAGTCCATATAACTTTTTTGAAATAAACAATTCCAAGAAATTTTTTCTTCTTCTAAAGCACGCTTATATTTCTCTTTTGAAATTCGGAGTAGCTCTATTTTTGACGATTTTATCAATCGTTTAAAAAATGGTATTTTTGAAGTGGACTGTACGTAGTGAAGATTCTGAAGATAGAGGCAAAAATTCTCTGAGATGTGTTACCAGAATGAAACTAAGTGAAAGATTTCTTGAGCGGAAGAAAAAGATAAGAAGTTTATGAGGAAGTGATGAAAAATCCTCACATTTCTTAGAGGTTGGAAGAGGGGGAACTAGAGTTTTATAAGAAATTAAAAAATGTATATAACTGCTGGAAACACACTTTCACAATGAAAGGCAGTAAATTACAATAAAGCACAATAAGATAAAAATTCTAATTTATTCTATTTGTAATAATTTGTACAATTTTTTGAAACTGACCTATTTCCAGCAAAAAATGGCAGGTAGTTCCTAGCGGATTTCGCCCCCCCCCCCCCCCCACAGTCAATTCTGTGATTAATTAAAATCGCAAAAATAAAAAACAATTTAGAAGTGATATGAAAGTAAGTTGTCCAAAACCAATTTTTCCTAAATAACAAATTTTTACCTTTCTTAAATTTTTGTCACAGAAAATCAAGTTTTATTTGAAAATAATACCATCATTAATGTAACATTGCTATTCTTTGAAGTATAATTAAATATTTTGTTCTAAGACCTGTCTTTTAGTCCTCGTAACCTTAAAGAGAACCAATTCCCTTTCTTAAGGTATGTTAAAAGTTAAAGTCGGAATCAAGCATACAAATTTCCGCTTATGAAGCAAGTGATTTCGTCAACATTATTACCTACTAGATTGCCTCAGGCAATTTCGTCGCGATTATACTTCATGCACAGTCGTTTGTGCTTGGCAAAACACTTTTCGCAGATGGAGGCATCCGATGACGCGAAATAAATGCATTTCCAATAATAATCCTCACCTTATTCCACGTCTACGTGACACCCTGTTATTTTGAACATCCCCTTCAAAGTGTCCCACACGTGATATACGATCAGGCTCGTATTTAATTTTTTTATTTTAAACCAGAAAACGTTGCAGAATTTCACCGTTTGAGATATTTCACATGTAACCTTTCTGAATCGTCGTTTATTTATAATAATAGAATTCATTAAAACGAATAATCCTAGAGCTTCAGAAATGTAAATATTTCTAAAATAATTCCAATCTAATAATTTTTGAACATGAGAGAATACATTTTTATCCATAAAAGTTACGTATTGTGAAATGTAAGGGAGAGGTTTCATGTCGTCTGAAAGTTATTCTTTTTCTCGAGAAATCTTTTACCGAATCGAAAAAAAATGTCTCCAAGCCAAAATGACGAATTTTTTAGAAGACAGTTGAATTTTCAGCCAAGAAATTTTCTGTCAAAAATATGAATTCTCAATCAAGAGTGAATTGTCGGAAAAAAGATGACTTTTGAACAAAATCTTTGAATTTTAAACTTACAAACATGAATTTACAACCCAAAAATATTTTCATTCAAAATGAAAAAAAGGTAAATTCAACACAAAAAAACCCAATTTACAATAAAATAGTTGAATCATCAACCAAAACAGATTAGTTTTTAATCATACCGTTTCAATTTTAACCAAGAACCCTAGTAGAAATGTACGAACGGCGCAGTACTGACCCAGTACTGACTGCCGGTCTGGCAGTACTGACTCCCAGTACTGGGCCAGTGCTGGGCCAGTACTGGCTTGTAACGCTGTCCAGTACTGATTTTCGGAGCTTGTCCAGTACTGACTCAGTACTGACTATCAGTACTGGCACACTACTGGCACACTACTGGCATATAAATAGCTCCTTATAGCAATAGAATATTGCGCGATATCCCATTTGATTCTAATTATGTTCTGTATTGTCCCAGGGATATCGTAGGAATAATCAGGGAGTTAAATGGGATATAATGTGAAGTCTCAATATCATTACCGTATCCGTACAGCCCGCGTACACAGTCGCGACTAACAAAAATTATACGTCCGAGATATCCACATTCGGATATCTCGCAGCAGCAAGGGTCAGCTCGACCATAGTGCAATAGAAGAGCCTCGCCCTGCAGTAACCATCTTGTTGATCACGGTAGCATTTATGCCAAGTAAGTATGATTTTCGACGCCTCGACTCCTGTCTTAAACACTCAGCGCGCCGTTTCGACTGCGAGAGAGGCAAATCGTTGCGCGCCCTGGCGCACCACAGCCGAACTTTTGCCCAAGGCGGTAAGATTCAAATCTTCAAATTTTAAATCAAATCTTTTTATGTCAAATCTTTTATCCATGAATCGTGGTTTATCGTTCATACCATTATGAGAGTTAGATATATGAATATACAAACTTATCTATTAAAGCTAGAATAAAAATTATTGTTCAACATAATACATAATAAATAATTTACGATATCAGAATTTGATTAATTATTATTTATAGTGATTAATAATGCGATGAAATTGCAATATTATTATTTCAAGCATTTTACGTAGCTGAGCACCGTAGATTATTGTTAAACTATTGTAAAAAATCTAATATACTAGATGAAAAAAAAATCAACATGAATTAATGTTTTTCTCCTTTTTTTACGAAAGCGACTATTAATCATTATCATTATTATGAAAAGTTTCAATAAACTGCGTTACTGAATAAAAAGGGCAATCTATCCGGGCCTTATTCACAGAAAAAACTAAGAATAAAATTTGTTGCAGGAAATTTTTTAGAGCGATAAAGTTTTGTTCAGCCAACTTCGGGTCTTTCAAAATACATGTGTTTGTCATGGAAAAACAAAAGAAAGTTTAACCGATATTTGTGTAAAGTTTATCCTCTGAAGATAATTTTTGTTGCAGAGAATCTTTCGTCGGAAATCGATGTAAAGTTTATCTTCTGTTTTTTCTGTGTTCTTACCTGATCAGGGTCGTAAATACGGCCTTTTATCAGATTGCCTTAATTAAAAATAAGGCTAGCCTATCCGGGCCTTATTTGGACCTGATCAGGGCCGTTATATACATTTTTAAATCAGGCAACCTTATCAGGGCCTGGTACGAGCCTTTTTTCAAATAAGGCTAAAAAAGACATTTTCCGCACGGGTCTCTTATGTAGACGCGCGTTGATTTGATCTTTAGAAAGTGGGATTAAAAAATATTTTACCATAAATTATATATATATATATATATAGAACATTTTAATAATTTTTATTTTTAGAGTTTGATTTTCTAGAACTCTTAACATGCTTTTTTATGTAGGGACTTCAATTTTTGAGTGAAAAAAAATCTTGTCCACGATTTGATATTTTTCATCCTTCGAAAACATTCTAGTAGCATTTTTAAGAATTTCTTTAACAAATAAGAATTTTTATTTACCACCGAACTGGTACTGATTCGGTCTTCAGACCAACGTTCTGCCAGTACTGGCAGGATTCCGGAGGTCAGTACTGGCTGTCAGTACTGAATCAGTACTCTGCCGGTGGTGAATTCCGGCATACCACGGACATTTCTACTAGGGAAAGATCAAATTTCTACCAAAAGAAACCAATTTTCAACCAAGAAAGATTTTCCATCAACGAAGAACAAAATTTCAGCCAAATTTTCAAGTAAAAACTGCGATAACCCTATGAAAAATTTAATTTTTACACCCGAAAATATGTATTTTCAACTAAAAAGTTTATTTTAATGAACCAGCCAGTTAAATTTTCTACCAAAATAATACATTTTTAAAAGCTTTTTTAATGTCGCATAGTTTGGCCGCAAAATGGAATTTTTGATTATTTTAAAAAGCATTATCAAGATTGAAACAAAAACTATACGTCTCATCTAACAAGCGGTTAAGATGTAAGTAGATCTTTTTGAGGTATATAATTTTTCTTCTTACCATTTTTTTCGTATCTCATATAGGTTTTCTGGAAAACGGAATTATTTATTTTTCTAACGCGTTATCACGACTAAGACAAAAAATATATTCCTTATCAAAACATAGTCGCAAGAAAATTTGTAGATCTTTTTAAGATAAACAATTTTTCTTAATTTTCGTATCTCGCATAGTTTTTCTGGAAAATGAAATTTTTTATTTTTATTAAAGCGTTATCACGTTTGAAACAGAAATCATTTGTATTCAAAAAATCGTCTACAGTAAATTTGTAGATCTTTTTATTATGGACAATTTTGCTTTTCAAATTTTTTTTCATATCTTATAGTTTTGCCGGAAAATAGAATTTTTTATTTTTATAAAGAATTTAGGCCTTAAAAAAGTGTGCCAAAGTTAAATCCTCTTTCGAAATTTATCATGCCTACAGACTACAAACAGACCGATAGAATACAGAGTATAGACTGACGAGACAGACATACACCTCCGTAAAAATTGTTTTTTCTGACTCACAGAGTCTCAAAACGTGGAGATTTTATGGAAACCGACCAAGTCAAATTTTACATAAAACTAATACCTTCTCATCAGGATGAGAATGTAAAAAGTTGAATTCTTTAAAAAAGGGGAAAAGAGGGGAATAGGGAAAAAGTGTGAAGTGTGTGTTTAGATGCATTACTTGTGAAATTAAATCAATAATTTTCATTTTTCACTTTCTGCGTTAACCCTTCCCCCCTTCGTCACAAATCGTCACAAAACCTGTTATCCCTTTCCTCCGCCCATAGCAGTATGGCATAGTTTTTAATATACCTCAAAATAGATTCAGATACTATCCTATATTTAATTTCGACTCTGAAAAAAGAATAAAAAATGTATTTGCGGGGTGGTAGTATGAAACGATAAATATTGGATAATCTCTAAAAAAAAGGGAACGGTTGAACTTTAGAGAAATTTCCGGTTTTATGGTAATCATTGTGTAACTGTGAACGTCCAGGTTGACAAACCACTCGAGAGTCCAGGACGTCATCCGTCCTACATAGAGGACTACCAACACGACATTTTCGAAAACAAACACAATTACAGGAGTCCCGGAGGTGAAGCTCAGAATCCACCGGATGAGAGATAGAAACCACAAATCGGAGTGCAATGCCTTCCGTTTCCGTCGACAAGCCAATCAAAGTGAGTCCCGAGGGTCACTGAGCGTTCAGATGCAAAAACCGATTAATCAACCGGAGCAAAACCCTTTAAGAATCTAGATTTCTTTCCCAAGGACTTTGAAAGCAGAGTTAGATCCTCACAGAAAAAACAGAAGATAAACTTTACATCGATTTCCGACGAAAGATTCTCTGCAACGAAAATTATCTTCAGAGGATAAACTTTACACAAATATCGGTTAAACTTTCTTTTATTTTTCCATGACAAACACATGTATTTTGAAAGACGCGAAGTTGGCTGAACAAAACTTTATCGCTCTAAAAAATTTCCATAACCTGAAATTAAATTTAGTATACCAGCGTACAGTAAATTTAGTATATTCTTACTGAATTTAGCATACACGTATATGAAATTTAGTATACGCGTGTACTACATTCAGTATAAATATACTCAATCGACTGTACGCTGGTATACTAAATTTAATTTCATGTTGTGCATTTTTGCTTCCATTACATGTATACTAAATTTAGTAGAGATTTTTCTAACAGTGTAAGCAACCTGTAAGAATGTTGTTTTGAATAACAACACGAAGTTTATTGCAGATTAAAAATAAAAATTTAGAACTGCACACTCTTTAATATCAGCCCCCCCCCTGCCTCTAAAGAAAAGAAGTTTTCATCTATTATAATATACATGTATAAATAAATTAAAAAGGTCTAAATAAAATAATTCATTGTAGTGTGAAATAAGAGATAAATGAATAATTTTTATTTCAGTTTTTACTTCGGATACAGAGAGAGATTGCTTAACAAAATCATTCTCTTTGATGTTTATTATTTGTTCATAACTGAAAGAAATGTTGAAAATTTCAGAAAAACTGTAACTTTCTAGCATTACTCTAAGAAAAGATAGTTGTAAACAATATGAATTATTTAAACAAATACTTGCTTAACTTGCATTCATTATTACCTCACTCCAACTAAAGGTTGAGAAAAAGTTAGAAATTTAAGAAAACCCCGCAACTTTCTTGCAATGCTATAAGAGAAGATAGTTATAAACAATAATAAGTTGTGTAAACAATTATTTTTGTTAACCTCGATTAATTGCTTTCTCACCGAGGGAGGTTCCTAATGACCTAAATTTTCCAATCTACTTTTTTGACATATTTAGATATATAGAAGTGGTTTTTGTGTAGTTTCGAGATTTGAGACAAAAAAATTTACGCTGTTCATATGAAAAAAACTTTCTTAATATTCAAAATACAAAAACACGATATTTTTTTCGTTTGCATCTTCGAGATGCATCGATCGACCTGTTTTTCAAACTTTCATGACCTAGGAAGGGAGTAGTAAGCTTGCAAAATTTTGAAAATCTCAATATTTTTCTATTTTGTTGGAGGAAAACCTTCCACTATAAGGAAGTAAATTTATTTGATACCTGTGAGCAAGCAAAGTGTTAATGAAATAAAGACAAATAATTACGCCCCTCATAGTGAATACACACATAGTATTTCTCAGCGGTAATTTGTATTGTAATCGGAAATACGTATATATACAGTGTTTTAAGTCAATTGTATATGCGGAAGTGTGTTCAAATTGAAATACAAAGCACATACATGCATGAAAAATACATAAATACACACATACGTACATGCAAACATACCCACAAAGCAAGCCAAATAAAAGCTTGTAAAAAATGGATAAACTTCCGAATAACTCACCCCATAACTTCAAGTCAAGACTTCGCCTAAAGAACTTGAAAAAATATAAAGGAATTTTTCGCGCAAATGGCTCAAAATTTTGTTAAAGCTGTTTGATTTCCTTCCCAATTTTCGTTTTTTTTTTTTGTAATATCTCGAAAAATATGAGATGTAGAAAAAAATGTCTGCGTAAAAGTTGTATATCTCGAGAAAGTACAACTTTCTTGTAAATCATTTTTCATTGGATGTTACGGATTTCGAGAAAAATTAGAAACACTAAATTTAATTGTTTTCGTTTTCTTTTACCTTGTGTAACGTTGTTTTGACAGATTTTATAATTTAGTGAGAGGTGGTGGGGCCAAAAAGGAGTATTTTAAAGAGTGCAACTTGAAAAAGGAGGGAGGATCAGTTAACTTTTGCTGAGAGCAACTCACGCCTCCCTCAATTAACTAATTCTTGAAAACAAGGTTTTACCAGGTACAATAAAAAAAACATTATGAAATTCAGTTTCTCTCATTTTTGTCGAAATCCGTAACATTTACAGCAAAATGTTTTACACAAGAAAGTTATAATTTTTCAAGATGTATAACGTTCTTCTAGAACTTTTTTCTCAAAATCTAAAATTTCTAAAATATTCTAAGAAAACAAAAACTGCTTCTTTTGCGCCAAAACGCCCTATGTAGTGTTTCATAGGAGTATTATAGGAACCTAGACATAAATTGCAGACTCGAAATATGTAGAAAGTGACGTATTCCTTTATAAAAAAACTGCAACTGCTTGAAAAGAGAACTTGTACTTTCTTTTTGAGGAAAAAATAAAAAGAATTTGACGAATTTCTTCGTGCAGTCTAAATGGCCAAAGAACATTTAGAAAGAATCCTCATTGTTTTTTCATCTTGACGGGTACGAAAGATTTTGCGAGTTTAATGGTACAAGGAAACACGATCTATCATCACTTACTTGGCCTTTGACATGATAAGCCGCTTGTCAGTCTGTGCACATAGCGTGACCTAATAGATCAGTCGATTTACCCCTTAGTCATTCGCAAATGCTTTACTCGAATTCAAGATTTATGTACGAGTGACCGAAACCAGTGAATTCAATAAGACGGGTGGGATTTGTCAATTATGAGGACGGAACAATTTTGGAAATCAGGTTTGGATATCAAAATGGACTCAGAAAAATAATAAATAATGATAGTTGTAAATTAATTAGTTAGTTATACGCATTATTAGATATTTTTATTATATATTATAGTTCTTATTAATTTATTATTATATAGTTTTAAATAAGTTTTTGAAACGTCCCCCTAAAAGTTTTAAGAAGGAATTAATACTGTAAATTTAGTTTGAATTATTTTAATTGATGCTTTTAATGTTAATTTACAATAATATTAGTTTACATTTGATACACTATATTTTAAAAAGTCCCTATGCACTTTTATTGTCATGACTACAGTATTTGCAGGTAACGCTTGTCTACTAAATGTATTTTTTCAAATAATATAATTAGAAATTAAAAAAATAAGCTTCAGTTATAATGTATAGTAATTAAAATCTGTATTGTAGAATAGAGAATAGAAAATCCTACAATTTAATGTTCTTGCCATAAAAATACGCAATATAAAAAAACACAAAATAGATCTTGTGACTGTTTTAGTGATTTTAAATTGTTCAAAAAATATGAATAATAGTGTATCAGAATATCAAAACAAAAAATAATAAAAAACAACTGAACTTTATTTTCCGCGTTTTTTTATCAAGAAATTTAATATTAAAATGTAAAAGTTATTATGTTTTTTTACACTCATATTATACATTCATATATTAATATAAAAGTCAATTTAATATTTACTTAACGAATTTATGTCTTTTTCAATCAATTTATTGTTTCTATTGGTCCTAATATTAATTTGAAGTAATTAATATTCAAGTTAGTGGTTAGCTGCCAAAAAGTGTTTTGATAAGCTTTTTTAGATTACCTTTATATGAAATCATATGAAGCTGATATATTCTTTGCGTAGAACTTATTTCAACAAATGTTCCAGTGATATCACTGGTACACGTAATTATGATAAAGTCATCTGGAACACTAAAAACCGCTCTCTGTCAGAGATTGTATTGCCTGGGAAGATAACATTGCAATTTTGAAATAAGAGCGAAGTTTTAAATGACTAGAATAACCCAAGTTAGTTGGGTACTCAAAGAATAATTTCTAACTAACTTTATGATCTTCATATTTATATTCTTCTTCATAAACGCTAAATATTATTCTGAATTATCAACATGACAATTATTCAAACCGTGTGAAGAATCATTTTTAATATTTAGTATAAGAAATATGTTAATTCAATTCCTACATTTATGTAAAAACTGAAAGAAATTGTAAGGTCCTGAAAACAAAGCAATTTGCTTGCTATAGAAGCAATAACATTTTTTCGTCCTAATACTATTCTGGTTCTTTCAAAAAACCTTTTTTTGAACCAACAGCAGGTTTTGTTAAAAGAACAAAATGTTTGTAGAAACAACAACAAAATTTTGTTGCTTCTATACCAACTAAATCGTTTCGTTGTTCTACCCAAACCTTTTTTCATCATCGGTGTAATCAGGATCATATACATAGGTTGAATAAACTACTCACAGGATTCGATATTACTGAACTTAATGAAAATTTATTGACATTAAATTGCACATTCATTCTTCAGTCTCAATTTCATAATTAGGTTTTCTTTAGAAACGCCAAGTTCCTTGTACTCCGACCTGTGGTTGCCATTTCTGACCAGGAAATTTCGAAGCTCCACCTCCTGCACTAACTTGTCCATTTTTACTTTGGTAAATATTGTGCTGGTAGTCGATATTATAAGAAGGTCGACGTTCTGGTCCACTCAATGGTTTGTTAACGCCAACACTCACTGAACCTTTATTTTG